>JAGVSP010001161.1:0-76537 GCA_022494985.1 Micrasema minimum
GGATTATGGCCGAATTGGTGGTCTAATTTTGCGATCTATTAGCTAAAATATTCACAACATTTTGGGTGTGTTCAAATACTTGTACACAAATCTAGATTTATTCCAAGACGGGAGTGGGTATGTATTTTATTTTTGAATAAAATTGAAATGAAATATATACCTACTCCCGTCTTGGGATAAATCAAGATTTGTGTACAAGTATTTGAACACACCCAAAATGTTGTATAAAACTCCTGGTCTAAATATAAGTTAAATAAATTGCATAGTCATCTGCAGGCGATTACTAGTAATAATTTTATTTGGTCAGAGTCTTAATTACAAAAATGAAGTAATTTGCTAATAAATACTTAACTTCAATATCAATGCATAGATGGAGCTATTAACGCGCTGGTGAATGATTCTCCATTCGTAACATATATACAAAATCAAAAATGTTACCTGGTGTGGATATTCGCTAATAAGCGGAAATGGGGAATGTTGTAGTACATCAAGTGGCCACTTAACCCAGCCAATGACAGGTCAATAAGCCCTGTAAACGCTCGAATATCCATATTCCAGAATTTAAAAAAGGTCCACCTTATCTCTGTAGGGATATAAAATAAAATATTCACGCTGAAATTGATGAATTGACCTTCTGTATAGATAACGCTTATATTAAATAAGATTAACGTGAACTATTGCGCAGATGAAATATAATCCAAAAGCTGAAAATGAAATACACTGAAGAAAAAATCGTTATCAAGAAAAACAAAGAAGCTACACAATTTGTTTGTGTTTATATTTGATAGATTTTATCAGAAAATCCTTTCTTATAAAATTGTTGGATACAATTTAAAATCAGATTAATCGATATGTTAAAATCAACAGAACTTTGGTGTTTCAGATTTTTATATTGGTTCTAAACCGAGCATCAATGGTTCTAGTTGTGGGTGTATAGCAGATTGCCAACATTACTCCTATCCTTTGGAACTATCAAATGGCAAAACTTACTAATACAAATGCCTACAACTTCTCTGAGCTTCTTGTAAGTATTAAGTATTTGTAAACAGCTGTATCATCATTATATTCATTGTCATCATAATTATATCTATATATTCAGGAATAAAAGTTGAAAAAAAAAGTAGTACCTTCCAATAACAATATTTTGAATGTAGATCTAAACTATCGTCGATACATAAGATATATCAACAAAGTTATTCATATTACCACATTTAAAAAACATGTTAGCCTTGGTTAAGACTTAATTACAGAAAAATATTATAATTTTAAAAATATAACCAATCAAGATTTTTTATTAAATTACTTAAAATCGTTCTCTCCTGGACATGAACCCGGGACCTTCTGATTGCCGGTCAGGTCCTCTGTTCACTGAGCTAAACGAACTAATACTTTTTCTGGGAAACTGAAAAATGCCTATCTCAAAAATTACTACTAACACCGTCTTCAAACATACACATATGAATGAAAAACATAAATATTTTAAGTCGTACAAAAATTAAATGTTTATTTTTGATTTTTTTTTATTAATTTCTTCAAATTCATTTTACTAAACAACATTTCAGCTACTTTATAATTTACATATTATGTTTCATCATCATCAAACCATATCCGCTCCCTATTTGGGAGCTTATGGAATCCACAAACTGCCTCCAGGCCAAGCGATCGGCCTCCCAAGTCAAGTCCACGTCCCGCAGCTCTGACGCAAACTGCCGACAAATTGTCAACAGTGGACGACCAGGACGCCGAGAGCCTGATGCCTTATAAAATAGGCAAGCATGGTTAAGGCTCTCGGGAGGCATACGTAGTATATGGCCTACCCAGCCGAAACGTCTTCGCCGGATGACAGTAGGTACCAAAGGTTGCTGTGTCCGTTGCCTCACCTCTGTGTTCCTTACAAAGTCAAACCACCGCACACCTAAAATTCTTCTTGGGCCTTGGTTAGGTGCCACGATTCGCGGCCATAGAGGAGAACAGGTGTGATGCAGGAGTTATAAAGGCAGAATTTTGTTTAAACCGAGTAAACATCCGATCTCCAGACAGCTTTCATACTGTTGAATGCGGCGCCCGCTACTCCAAGCCGCACTCTCAGTCTTTTCTGAACTCTGCCGTTTTCTGTAATGTTTGAATGTCGTAAATAAATAAATAATTTATCTTGCGTTTTTTATCATACGTTCAGATTTCAATTAATTTTTAATACACTCTATTCCCATTTCGTATTATTTTTTCTAGTATTTGTAATGATATTAAACTAAAAAATAATTTCAATGTGCTTTCTTACAATTAATACTTATTTACAGCAAAAATGTTCGCATAGCAAACCAATCTTTGGCACACGTTTATTTCAATGACCTAGTTGGTACTAGATTCAGAAAGGACGTTTACATGAATTGGCTCAATCTTCTATGTAAGTTTAAATGCCACTGTTAACATATTTTTTGGATCAAAAATTATCTAAATATTTTAAATAAAATGTGTGCAACTTCGTGTTTCAGCTTCGTCGGAGGACTTTTATCCCTCTTCGGGGGTTTCAGCATGGTTTCAGGATTCGAGTTGGTTTATTTTTTCACATTAAGGTTATTCTTTGATATGAAGCAAAAAGAAAAGAAAAATACAATACCCGTTTCAACTGCCTGGGAAGATCCTTTAAGCAACCTAACAAACTTTAAAAAACAAAATAGATCGACTAGTGTTGGCATAAACGTAGACGACATTCCCGGGAAATCAAAATAGGTACGAAGGAAACTGCTGACATGATAATATTGCATATTAAATAAAAAATACTTTGGTTTAAAAATTTATTGATTGGCGACCGGCTTCGGGAGTCAACTTATAATTAGATATATAGATATATGTACTTACCTACTATATTATTCTATAATGCAAAATCATAATGTACCTAAGCACGTACAATATTAATATACCTACTGTATATTAATATCATCATCTGATTATAATGATCTAATATTATAATTATCATAATATGATAATTTCTGGTGAAAATCTCTAAACAGAAAGTTAAAATATAATCAATGGAAAAAAAATCTAATATTTTGTTTTCTTAATATGAGTATTTCCTTTAGAAAACTTTGATTTTTAACTGTTTTGTAAGCAAGTGAGTGGATATTTTATATTTTTTATATGTAAACCTAGCATAATATACAAGGCATACAGAGATTTTAAATAAATATAACTGTTACATCAACAAAGCAATTTATTGACTAAATAAAACAAATTTAACACGAGTTTTCTTTATTTCTTACTGTTAAAAATGAATCCTTTCTACGCCCAGAGATGGGCCAAGAGCCACAACACGAGTTCATTAATTCGTCTCAAGAACTACAAATTAGGGCTTGGAAAGTCCTGCGCACAAATAATATATTTGCAAACCAAGATGGCGTCTCTTATGCTACCGGAAATGTAAGATTGGTAGCAGCCCTTTCAGCCAATCACAGGGCAGGGGGCAACCCCCGCAACCTCCGCCGAATCATACAATACTATTAATATTCACACTTAGTAGGTACCTAGGTACCTGCTAGAAACTAGCTGCTTCAGCAGCCTGCGATCCGTACATCTTAAAATACGTTTTGTAGAAAATCAGAAACACAGAATAGCGAATACAAAGTAGATTTTATACGTACAATAAATGAGCAGATAACTTCAAGTAATGAAATGAAATTGATGAATTTCGGAAGCTCCTTACGAGGAGTAAATAGTGCTTATTTTAGTGATACGATTGCCTATAATGTTTCTAATCAATAATTGTTAAATGATGCTCTTATTAACTTTTAACTTCATTAACAACTATTGTTTAATATTATCATAAAACGATACTTTTTCTGTTAAAATTTCCAGCGGTACTTAAGTACCTATTACTGTATTTTTACTGTGGATGTAATTTTAAATTTCAACTAAACATTAATATATTTTGTCCACCTCCAAGAGCCAAGTAGCCCAACTATAGAGAGGAAAATCACAAACACCTAGACATTAGAAAAAATAACTTCCAAAAAAATATTACCATATCGTGGAAATGTTATTTAATCCGATGTTCATTTCCCTGTTCATTTATCCGATGGAGAAATAAATAAACAAATAAGTTCTGCTAGTACGGGAATACCATTCAAAGTCTTTAACTTTGTTTTAACAGGTTTTAAATAAAACCTGAAAAGGATTTGTAATTATAACTGTACAGTTAATGATGATCATAGATGTAATAAAAATTACATAGTATCGTTGTATTTTGTCTGTTAAATGTAGTAGTAATACGTAGAGCTTTGGAAATGCGTTACTTCATCTGACCATGTATGTATGAGGTTCCTATTCTAAAATTTAAAGACACTGTGTCGGAGGTTAGATAAGTAAACCATTTTTTAAAGACATTGCGTCGGTGGTCCAAACCAAAATAAGATCATAATGCCAAACGGATTAGTTTTTTAATGAAAAATGCGTTGTCTATAAAAAAATGTGCTTCAATATTTTGTAGTGCATGCACGAGTAGCATGTGTACCATGGAAAGTCAAGAATGTCTTAAAATGAGAACACAGTCAGAATGATTGGGATGCGTGAGATGTACAAATGTGAAATTACAAAGGAAGTCAACCAGTTTACAATAGTTTGGTATTCTATACTTGCTGCTTACCTCATGAGAAGTAAAACGTGACAGTTAATGTGTAATATTCGTTAATGCACAGAGGGAACAACGTAACATCTACAATGTCCATAAACCGTGATGTTTGTCTTTAATCTGCCGAGGTCGGGTGCAGGGCGCAGTCGAGCGACTCCAGCGTAAGGCCCCGAGTGAGAGTAAGTAGCTCGGGGTATATGTAGACCCCTAACATTCCTCAATACACAGAGGGAACAGCGTCGCATCCACAATGTCCATAAACCGTGATGTTTGCCTATAATCTGCCGTAGTTGGGTATGACTTTCTTACTCTCAAACACGTAATGAGCTGTGAAATATTAATATACGCAATCATAATAAACGCAAAACCCTTTCGGTGGGGCTCAAGTCAGAGGGAAACAACCAGTACATACTAACTCGTGCCGGTTTATTCTGCATACAATTTGCACATACTTGCGCGTGTAAAAACATTTAGTCTTACATAGACTTTAGGTGAACAATTGTACCAAAGTCTGAGGGAAAATGCACATTGTAAAATTGATATAAAATATTTATTTTATAAAGTTTATATTTAAAAAGTATCATAATGAAGATACAATGAGCCTAATAAAGGCTATGAGTTCAGTACAACCACGTAGCTTTGATAAAGATCATTATAATTTTTCCAATCTATTTATTTCGCCGAGAACACAAAATATCAGTGCGTGGTACAAATTTGATACCAAATTGTGCATTAGCTATAAAAAAATAAACAAAAAACATTCTATAAACAACATTTTGAGTGTGTCCAAATACTTGTTGACTTCTCGTCTCTGTTGAGATGTTAAATTGTAAAAAACATTCTTGTTAAAATTGCATTCTAATTTCTTAAAGTTCGTATTTCAGCGCGAAGGATTCTTATTTAGAACTGTTAACTTATTCATAATAATTACCAAAAGGAAAATGTGCTGTCGTTGATGTTAAAATGTTCACAAATGCAATTACATTTCATCAAAACTTTACCCGTGATGCATAAACCCTATATTGAGTTTTTGATACGGCTGCACCATAATCCTGTGATTAAAAATTTAAGTTTGAATCTCTGAAAAAACTTTTCCTTACTCGTTGAAAATAATACCGATATATGTTATACTTTGTGTCATTCGTTTAGGTCTAGAATGAAAAATAACTTTAACTGCCTTTAGAATTTAGAGGCACATGCCACAAATTACCCACATACGAGTATAACCTTCAGGAGTTTTTATCAAAATGTTTCTTTTCACAAGCTTTTATTGAAAACATACAAAAATTAAGATAAATTTTCAGTTACACTAGAATGTATGTGTTTTATTGCGGTAAAAACGACATTAAAATATTTTTCCAATATTTATACTTAAATTTTTTTTATAATTTTTTTTTTTTAAACCTTCGCATTTTTTCTTTTTCAATGGTATTTGAAAGGATATCTGCATATTATCTACATATTTGTGATATAAATATCAGAGTACCTAGTACGTAATAGTTTTTTTTTTTTTTTTTTTTTAATTTTTATTTATTTTATTTGTATTAAATACGCCTAAAAAACCGTGGTATCGAATTTCAAAATAGGGTCAGCATTCAAAATTTATTAGATAAACCTACATAATTGTTTAAAATTATATTGGCTTTCAATTATTGGAAAGCAATAAATTTAAACTGCCGCAGATATTGTTTTTCTATTAAAATAAAAAAATATATTTTACAAAGGGTAAAATAATATTTCAGGATGGTTGCTTATAACAATTTAATCCTCTCCCTTTCCCACCCCTGATGTGCTCGTGTCATGATGTTATGACAAGCTACCCTAATCATTGAAGGGTTGTAGCGACTGCAAGGGATGATCCACCACATTTATGAGTTACCGTGAAATGGGCGGGCGATGTTTAACGGTCTGTGGCGACCTCTCTATTTGAATACTGCCGTTTTGAAATTCAAATTTTCTGCAGACTTCTCGGGGGGTCATTAAATATTTATTAGAATTTTTATAGCCCGCTTATGACCGGGTACTGTTTAATTACTCATGACATTGATGTTTGGTCACTGTCCCTTCACTACCTCGCCCAATATCTCCCTAGATTAATTTAACATTACTTTTTGTGGTGTTATTTCTTGGTTCATAATAATTATAATACTAAATTCCAATTGATGCAATGTACAGGAGTATTAGTGTGCAGGATAGTAGCCCGGATGTGCGGATGTAGATCTACGCCGATAAAGAATGCTCCGTTGAATAGAATATAAAAAATACAGAATAAAATGCAGAAAGCTTCGAAAGAACTATCTAGAAGGATTTGAATATGTTTTTGTTTTCTAATTCCATGATTTTATTTGTAATTGTAATATTTAAAGTAGGCAAGTACTTATAATAATACTTATTTTATGACCACAAATAGCTAAATCGGTAAAAACCTTTTAGCTTTAGGTAAAAAAAATATCTGATGTGAAGTAGAAACATCTCTTAATTTATTTTGAAATAAAAGCACAATTTTTTTACTTTTTCGTGAAACGGTTCTGTACCACCACTACCACTACTCTCCCTTATCCGCAAGCAATGATGCATAGGGCACTGCATCGGTAAACCAAGTGCAGTGAATCTTGATCACTTGTTACATGACGATCAGTCTTACGCTCCAGCGCCTGTCCAAGGTATCACGTATGAAATATTAATGTGAAAATCACAAGTTAATAAATATTTCATTTTGATCCCCTTAGGAAATCGAACCCGCGACCTCGTGCTTGGTAGCCCAACGCACTAAGTTATGTACAGTATGCTTTTATTATGAGTAATTTAATGTTTATTATTTTACTTTATTTTTTGTGCTTAGTTCAATAATTTGTTTAAATTCGTAATAAATGTGAAATTGTATTTTATCGTGATTTACATCAAGGATAAACATCTTAATATTCCCATTGTTTCATATTACTCTAAATACGATTTGCATCTAATTGATAAACTTATTTTCATAGCATTTATTGACTTTTTATTAATTTAATCTAAACATCACCATCGCATCGTAATAAAAAGAGTTTCTGATTTCTACATAGCTACAAAGCTTCTTTCTGTTAGCTGAATTTCTGATAACTACAAAATTAGGATGAAATTAAATGAACCTATGTATCTTTTTTATTGTTTGATTATTTCTAATATGTTTTTGATTATTTCTAATATATTTTGGTTTTGAGCGTCTTAGCGATTACGCTACCCACAATACTATTTTAATTTATAAGGTTGGCAGTTTGAATCTAAACATATTCTTTTTATGATATATAACTAAAGAAAGCAACGATTTTGACGAGAATATAGTAAAAAAGTAAAATATTGTATAAATAATAATTACATTACTTTTTCCTAATTTTTTTAAATCCCTTAACTAATTCCATCCCAGGAGTATCGAATAAATTTTTTGTAATTCTTAAAATTTAATGACAGTTGAAAACTCAACAGAGACAAGAAATTTGGAAGGTAATTTTTTTTTTTTTTTTAACTACTTCAACAGGACAGGAGGCCCAATTACAAAAGGGGACAACGTCACAAACACCCAGGCTTGAGAAAAATCACTTTTGATTTTTGTGTTCTCACCGGGAATCAAACCCGGATATATTGACATCTAAGCGTTTACAGGGCTTATGACCTATCATTGGCTTTGTTAAGTGGTTAAGTGTACGGTAAAACGGATTCATCTTGTCATCTATCGCGAAAAATGCTAAGCATTTTAGCAGAATTCCTTTAGTATTGTAAATGAGATTCTTACCGACTTACTAAGAAACGCCAATTAAACCGGCAAATTTTTATACATTTATATTTCAACAGAGTCGCGTCTCGATAAGGAATTCCTGTCCAACCCGGAATTGAATTTAAAAAATGTTTTCGTGTAGGTACACGAAAATATTAAAAAACTTAAAAAACGAAGTAGGAGGAAATATCTCAAAAATGCACCCAAAAATAAATCAAACATGTTAAAAATAGCACTCATTTTAAAATCGTAAACAATGACGTCACTCCTTGTATCTACGTGTAATGTTTCCGGTTTCCGTTTTTAAACCCCCGTTGCCACATTTCAAGCAAGTGGACCGCGTTCTATGTCAATTTAATATGGAATACAATCTACATACAAGCTTCTATCGCAAAACAAGATGGCCGCCATTCAGACCCCCTAGAACAACAGTATATTATCTAACAGTTGAGTTGACGGTATTATTTATTTAGTATATTCATTAAAAACAATGCTCGTTTCAATTGAATTCATAAATAAAACTAATAATATATTATAATAGATTATATTTATTAAAGTACCAATAATTAAATTACACCAAAGTACGGAAAGTCGGAGCCACAGATTGTAGTAAGAACGCCACTTGTTTCATGACGTCACTCCTGTAAATGACGCACTCAGTACAGTCATTTGGCGCAGTATTTGATATATCGATACCTTAATATGCAAATTGTGTAAATCCATTTTTTGACAAAATGATTTTTCGATGGCATTTTGTTGTCTGTATTCTAATACACGTGCTAGGTAAATTGAACGAGTCCAACATAATTACAATTGCCCTAAAAACTACCTCAAGAAAAATGGGTAACTGCCACGTTAGTATTGGCAACGCTGCAAATTTGGCAATTCCACCATTTCGTTTTTTGCCCTCCCTGTAAAGTAACCATTTTGGAGTTACACAATTTGCATATTAAGGTGTCGATATGGAACTTTAAAAAATCTTATCTTCATTAATAACAGACCGAAAAAAAAATAATTTTTTTTTTGCTTTATTAAATAGTAAGCTAATAGAAAAAAAATACTTTAGAAAACTGTGGAATTGCTAATTGTGATTGAATGCAAGCACGTCATGGGTAAAATGTAGTTATTATCTACGAGTATTTGAACATACTCAAAATGTTTATAAGGATTTCATAAATTAAAAAAATACTTTGCCCAAAGTTTATAAATCTGATCAAACAATGTCTTAAGAATAATTTACATTTACGTTCTCATGATAAATTTTTATATAAACAACATTTTGAGTGTGTCCAAATACTTGTAGACTTAATAAATACTTGTAGGCGTTTCCTCGTAGGTGATATAATTCGGTAAGAATCTCACTTACAATCATAAAGGTTTCTGCTAAAATGCTTAGCAATTTTCTCAATGGATGACAGAGAGTGTTCACATGTGAAGCGTCGCGCCATTTTATTGTATATTGGCAGATATGGATATCAAATACTAGGTGAAATGGGGAATGTTGTAATACATCAAGTGGCCACTTAACCCAGCCAACGACAGGTCATAAGCCCTGTAAACGCCTTGATATCCATATTACCTTCCAAATTTCTCGTCTCTGTTGAGATATCAAATTGTAATTTTTATATATTTTAAAATAGTCAGAAATAATTGTGCCAAAATTGTCCAATGATAGTATTTACCTAGATAAGATAAGATAGTAGCCTTAGGAGCAGCAGAGCTGAATTAACTAAATTTAAAAAAAAATAGCGGTAGGTTTTATTATTTTTCTGGGATCGTGGTCGGATAAAGCCACACTTGCAACAATTTTTAAAAACTTCGTTTTGTTTCATCATAATAATATTATCTACGATGTTTTACAAAAACAACATAGTTTTTTAAATAATATTGATAAATAAATCAATTTCTTTTGGTCTGTAAAAACAACACGTAATGTGCTTCTGATCTCGCGCGATAAACAACGTATTTTTGTTGGTATCATTTCTACTTTGTGGAACGTGATGGTTAGCAAAAGCCAAACATTTATTTATTTTCTATACATTTTCAGAACATTTAGAGATGTGAATGTTCCAGTTAATACAGATAACAATGACATTTAATCCAAAATTATTAAGTATTTACAATAAATTATAAATAATAAGCTGTATAATTCTTATTTCGTCATCGATGGTCTGCAAGGACGGCGGGATCCTGCAGGCGTAAAGAAGAGGCAGCTCGGGTTCAGGCTCTTCCGAGGCATCCGTAGTACATGCCCAAGCCAGGTCCATCGCCGCATCTTCACGACTCCAGTTATTGAAGGTTGCTGCGTCCGTTCCCTAACTTCAGCGTTGGTTATGAAGTCAAACCACCTAATGCCTAGAATCCTTCTCATTTTACTAAATATTTTTTACTAAATTATATATCTACCAAAAATAATTCTAGACGTGCAGTTTTAAAATAAATTGGATTATTTACCCAAAAATATCAATTTTATTGTACAATCTACACAATCATACAATTATGGGTTGAAATATGCCATATTATTCTTCGCAAGTTCAACCAAAAATGTTCTTGTGCATTTGGTACCTTAATTTGTAATGAATCCATGCATCACACATATGGTTTGTATAAAAAAAAAACAAATAATTGAATTAAAAAATATATCATTTTAAATAAGCAAAGAAGCAATAAGTAGTACTGAAACTTATGTAATTCAAACCGAACCAAAATGCTACAAGCTTATAGATGAAGCAGTTTTTTTTTCAATTCAATCAGAACAATCATTTTGTAACATGTGTGGTGTTTGCCGTCCACGATTAAATTATTATTCAGAAAAATAACACATTGAAAAAATAACAAATTGAAAATATGTATATAAGAATTTTCTACGTGCATATTCAATATAATATTATTCTATTCACTATTGGATTAAAAATTGGTTTGAATTATGAATAAATACAATTTTATCAAATTGTTGTTAAAAAAATTATCAATTTACAATGTATGGAAGCGAAGCATGGAGTTGGAAAAAAGGACGAAAGTAGACTGAATGCTGTTGAAATGTGATCTCTCAGGCGAATGTGTGGAAAAAACCATGTATGACAGGTGCCCTAATGTCGAAATTAGAGCAGAATGCAAGGCTGAGATAAGCATTATCGACAAAATTAAGAAAGGTCTTTTGCGATGGTTCAGTCATGTGGAGCGAATGAATTATGAAAGAACGGCTAAAATCAAGTACGATGCGAGTGTGTCTGGTTGTAGAAGACGAGGAAGGCCGAGAAAGGTATGGCATGATCAAGTACAACAAATACTTGATAGTAGTCATGTGATAAGTCGGAACAATCGACGTGCGTGCCTTAGAAGTTGTATGAATGTGAAGGAAGCAAAGGAAGTGTGTCAGGACAGAATGGTGTGGCGTTCTATCCTCTTTGCCTACCCCTTAATTAGTTACTTATAATATACACATGTATATCGAATAAAAAGGAAATATAGAAATAATTCTGTTCCATTAATTTCTTTAAATACATAAACTTTTATATAACCTACTAACTAATAATGTATTTTCATTGTAAGAAAAAAAAGAATAAAACTACATATACTTGTACGGTGAATTTTTATTACTACAATCGGAAAAAATCTTTATTGTGTGCAAAGTAAGTCTTTTGTTGAGCTGTAGGAAAAAAATTCAAAGGAGATAAAAACATAATTCCTAGTATTTAGGAGTAAACGCTCTCCAGATGTAAATCTCGCGAGCTTATGTCTCGGTAATCCCGCCCCCGACAACTTTAAAATAAAATAAGTAGGCCTACTTGAATTTGGGAGGAGGGTTTACACGAGACATTTATGTTGAGAAAGATGCAAGAAAAAAGTGCAATTTTGCTTATTAGACTCGTATTTAGTCGGTGTATGTATAAGTTTATCTTTAAGATATTTAAAAGCAATTTTTTTTTACAAATTATGGCTTAATGAAGTATCTTATCTATAAAGCCCAGTTATCGCAATATATATATATAATATATTAATGCGCGAATAATCGTAAACGTGCAGATTGCACCAAATATAGGACCAAAACATTGTTGGTAAAGGGTTTCCCTTTTAGTTACTCGAATGGGTTTACCAAGGACGATTTCAGGGGGATGGTTTCTTGCCAGTTACTCTGGGAGGAAATCACCTGTGTAATCCCTTACTTTCTTTCTAAACCATCCAAAACATCCCTTATCTATCCGATTCCGTAGACCTATCTACATTCTAAATTCCGAGGAATTTATGTACAAAATTTGGAAAATATGAACAATGTATCAAACAAAATTATTGTGATCCATTGTTTAAATAATGAAATAATAATATTAATACCATATTATTAATGTATCTGTTGTGATCCTGTGAAAAATGACCAATCTGTCAAGATTAACCGCATAATAACATTTTTATTTTTGAGTTTACGACTCCATCGCATATAATAATGGGGTTCTTCCAGATAACATGAATATTCTTAAAAACGTTATAAATATTTAAAGTATTTTTTTACAATTCCAACGATATAAAATACAATACTCAAAAATTTCGTTTTTATTAATAAATTTATGTTTTAAAAACACGAAAATACAAATTTTTTTTTTTCATTAGCCAATATTGATTTTTAACCGTTATTGGCTAATGACGTCATACCCGTCCACCGTAAAAAGCGTGAAATTCATTCCGTAGTAAGCGCCTATATTGCTGTGACGTCACACCGCATGCGCGCCAAATGGAGGATTTTGCGAGCGATTTGAAAAAGCGCTATTTCAAACCACGCTAGAAAATTCATATGACATCGTGAAAATTTAAAAAAAATTACCTTGATATTGTATTTTTTCAATAAATTTTTTGAAGTAAAAAATGCAAAATCGGAAAGACCCCCATTATATTTATCTCCGCAAATTTCCGGCTTATACAGAATTTGAGGCATTCCTCATACCGAAAGAACAATCCTCAACTTACAGAAAGTTATGTTAGAGTTTGTTTCTTTAGATTGACTTGGCTTCATATTAGCCACCTGTATTATTTGTCCTGGCGAGAACTAATATTTTTCGCTTGCTTGTACTACCAATCTAAAAAAATTGTCATTACTAGAGCGATTTTTAGGGTGATATAATAAACAACGAATTCTGAGTCTAATCGTCGGATCACAAAGCCACGACTTATTTCATACATCGGCAACTCATTTAAGTATAATCGAGTAAATATAATATTAAAGACACTTCAATAATAGTTTATATAATAGTGTTGCTATTTTACTAAGCGTTTTTAGTCATTTCGTATTTTTATGGGAGTTGAATCCTAAATACCTATGATTGATTGCTTTTTACACTAAACAAAAAATTAAAATAAAAAAATAAAAATAAATATTTTTCTTGCTGACAACACTTGAATAGTGGGCATTGTAATTTTTCTTTTAATATTTAAAACGAGATATAGAAAATCGATTAATTAAGGAGATTTGTAATACTACTACTACTACTTTCCCTTATCTGCACCCAATGGTGCAAAGGGCACTGCATTGGTACACCAAGTGCAGTGTACATTGATTTTATTACATGAAGGCTAGATGATCAGTCATACGCTTCAGTACCAATCCAAGGTATCACAGGTGAAATATTTACATTAAAATCACAATATCGAACCCGCGACATCATGCGCGGTAACCAAATGCGCTACCACTATGCTACGAGACGGACAGTAATACTTATTCAATGTTTTCTCCATATTTAAAAAAAATCGTTTTAAAAGCTTTTCGTTTTTCATTCTACTTAAAATTTAGTTTTTTAAACTTTGTTGTCAAATTACTCAATAATTAATAATTGTAAATCGGGAATAATTGTCAATATATGTTTTCCAAGCATTCATCTTTTATATTCTAACATAATCCCCCGAAGTGCAATTAATGCAACATACTCTATACAAACATATTTATATTGACTGATCCATACATTTACTTGAAAATTGTTCACAAATTGAAAAATTTGTAAATAAAACATTGCATTCATTGATTTTATTATAAATTATTTATAAATTTTTTTATTAAAAAGAAAAATATAGAATGTAAACCCTCACTAACGAAGGGTGGAGGTCTAGGAGCGATATAGCACCCCAGTAATAACTTTTAAGTAAAAACCTCCCCGCCCCTAAATTGTGCCCCTCCATGGTTAAGCGCACTCCAGCGAACTTTGTGCCATTCTATCTTCACGTCACGTGCTTAGTGAGAAATTCCACTGGTACCCAGAATTAATTTAATTTTTTTGTGCAGACGACGAAATTTCTAGTTTTTACGACGAATCTACTAAAATGTACCAAAAAATTTAATTGCACCAATTAATAATAAAAATAATTATAGATAAATTGTTTAAATATACATTTTTTTAATTGCCCAGCGACGTTATTTGTTGCAAAGGTGCGACGCAAATAATGAACAGATCACAATCAAATAACACAAGTAAACGGTTCTATGACTATTTTTATAATTCTATATTCAGTTGCGATTCTCGATTGGAAATCCGTGACGTAGATGCAATAATTTAAAAATAAATTTATAATTAAAATTTTAAAGATTAGTCCCATTTGCACTTTATTTAATAAATAAAGAAAAACAAAGTCGAATTCCTCATTCTAGTAGTTGCTAGCTGTTCCCTGCACGTTGTATATGGTCGCCATTTGAACAATATCTTGATACAGTGACCTGTATTGTACAATTTGTTCTGGAATAAATTACGATATGAAGTTTCTACGTTATTGTAAAATAAAATCGTTAAAAAAATAGATTAAAGATATGGATTTAAACCCCACTTTTTGTAAAAAAAACGTGTTTCTTTATACACCATCAGGCGTCTTCTAGTGTGTGAATTCCTACAGAATCTCACATACAATATTAAAAATGTATCTGGACTAATTGCAGTTTAAAAATATTGAGCATATAATAAATAAATAAATATTTTAAACATGTAACGCACTATAATACACAATAGATGCAAATATGCAACAGTCAAAATATGAATTCCAGTCAAAATATACCATTTTTGCTAGTAGCTGGTATACCGACGCAGTGCCCTATGCACTATTGGATGCGGATAAGAGAAAGTAGTAGTAGTAGTTATTTAATATTTTTTAAATATTTTTAATGTGTGTATATGTTTTCGGCAATGTTCAGGCATTTTATACGGCAAATTCAGGCATTTTATACAATACCTAGGCAATGCAATGTATAGAATATCTGGGGGGTCCAGGCAATGTATGAAATATGATTTATTTTACACACTTTTACACTGGGACACGGTAAAAGGGCTAATAAATGTTGTTTTGAAAAATATAGATGATAAAAAAATTTATTTAATTTTGCATTATTTAATAAAATTCAACCTATCTTAACCTACTGTATAAATTTCATAACCTATTATAAAAGATATTGCTTTTGAATAGCTATTTGATTTTAAATTAATTGATAAAACCCAACATATCTTAACCTACCGCATAAATTTCATAGCCTATTATAAAAAAGAATGCAATTTATGCAGTATAGTAGTACATGTAGAATTTTTGGGTTTTTTTTTTTTTTTTTTTTTTTGTTTTTTTTTTTTTTTTTAAATAAAAAAAGAAACATTTGAGCTCTTATGATATACTCAAATATTTCAATTTCGGGCTGCTTTCAAATAGTCGGAAATAAACTGTGTTAGAAAGCAGGAAACAAGTTGTGTTGGAGTGGGATTCGAACCTAGGGATTCTAATCCGGAATCCTCGAATCTACCACTAGACCACAACCCGGACCATTATTTAATAATTTTAAATAAAATATCTATTTAAGTATGTAACGGACAATAATATTCATAATATTTGATACATTGCCTGGACGCCCCAGATATTTGATACATTGCCTAGGTATTGTATAGAATGCCTGAATTGTACACATTGCCGGTAACATATTCATCACCATATTTATAGATTTTGTCAGCAAAGGAACCGATTTATTGAGAAAGGGTAAAATTATTAAGAGGTTTTCTCAATAAATCCCATTATCTCTGACAGTTTCCTAATCGCCAATATTTTCCTTTCGCATTTCACGATCGAGATCGGTTAGACAATTTAAACAGTTTGAAAATGTCTTGTACAGTACAGAGAGCGACAACTCCCGTCAGTCAACTGTCGGGCCGATGCTAAGTGACGCACATTTATTATTCAGACATATTTATCCCAGACTAAGTTAATGCAAGGTGTCGCAGTAAATATATTAATGGTAGTCTCCATTACCCGGTCGGTGTCGGTCAAATCGTCGCTTCGGAAAACTACGGGTTCGCTAGATAAGTTGATAATATCGAAGGCGATACTCTTTATTGGCACTTTTACGATATTTTATTTCGCTCATTCGACATTAACGACTTTGATTACGGTCTTCGAAAGACATGTTGCATTTTTTTTGTAAATTCAGTAAAATATAACTTAGGCAAAACCATTCGGTTTGTTATTCGTTTTTTTAGTAAGCAGGATAATACATACGATCGTTAAAATTTTACATACTTTTATTGCTTTTCTGGATCATGGGTGGATCAAACCGCCCAAATACGCGGCACGAAAATCCAGAAAAACGTAACATGTATCTTGAAAGCCGTTCGAAACTTTTGTGACTTTACATTTTTAAAATAATAAATAACAGAGTTAATGGTGCCTTGAAATCGATAGTGGCAAATAAGAACTTATCGAAAGAAGCAAAATTGGCAGTACACAACGGAGTTCTGGTACCAATCCTTATGTATGGTAGTGAAGCGTGGTGTTGGAAAAAGAAGGATGAAAGTAGACTAAATGCTGTGGAAATGCGATCTCTGTGTGGTAAGACTATGTATGATAGGTGTACAAATGTCGAAATTAGAGCAGAGTGCAAGGCTGAGATAAGCATTATCGACAAAATTAAGAAAGGGCTCTTACGATGGTTTGGTCATGTGGAGCGAATGAGTGTTGAAAGAACGGCTAAAAGAAGTTTGAATGCAAGTGTGCCTGGATGTAGAAGGCCGAGGAAGGCCGAAAAAGACATGGCAAGACCAAGTACGACAAGTACTTGAAAGTGGTCATGTGAAAAGTCGGAATAATCGGCGAATGTGCATGAGAAGATGTATGAATGTAGAGGAAGCAAAGGAAGTATGTCAGGACAGAGTGGTTTGGCGTTCTATCTTCTCTGCCTACCCCTAAGGGGAAATGGCGTCATGGTTAGTTAGTTACTTAGTTTTATTTTTAAAATCTACGATAGCATCATCACGAGTATCAAATTAAAAAGTAATTTTATCAAGCCTGGGTATTTATGATGTTGTTCCCCTCTGTTATTGGGCTTGCTGACCTGTCGAGATATTTAAAACAAATAAAAAGGAAATTAGTTTCTTGTCACATATTATAATCTGTAAAAAAAAACAAAAAATATAACATATCGCTACAACTGTGGGGCCATCGGCCAGTACGAATAAAAAAAATCACGGTCATGCCACAAGGAATATGAGTTAGCTAAACATGGTATACAATTTATAATTTATTTTTTATGTACTTATGGTAATATTTGCGAAGCTGTCTGAGAACGAATTTTATGAGGTAAAGTATGCAATCTTATGATATTTGCACATACTTTAACTTTTCAATAAAACCTAGGTGACTTGTGCTTGAAAATAGGAATCAAGTCGTGGCAGAGGCGGTGTGGAAATTCGAGACCGCAAGACTCCAGACTCAGAGACAGCGTCGCTAACACTGGGCCAACACCCATTCCAACATAAATTTACAATTTGCACTTATAACTTCCATTTTAATGCAAATTGTTACGATTTCATCCAAATTCTTATCTTCTACCGAAAACGGTAGGTACCTACGTCGAAATTTATTAAACCTAAGAAAACTCCTCGCTATCTTGATTCCTGTCAAAACTTTTCTCATGTCAAACTTTATGCTCTTTTAAAAGCTTGAGTTACATAGGCCATTCGGCTACTTCATTTCCAGGCTTTTAAAGTGGTATAATATGATAAATCAATAAACATAACTTTATTACAAAAATACTGACGCTCTTTATTATAATATACATTTTAGATAAAGGAATTTGATAACGTAAGTGGATTATAACTATATTAGTTGATTATAAGCATATTAGTCGGCTAGGGCAAACATCATTATTTAAAAAAACACATCTCAATGTAAAAAAATAACAAATACATAATTCGCAAACACAACCATTTTTAGTTTTATGTTAGTATTTATAACGCTAACACGAGGTAATAATACCTAGCATATGTAAATGATCGTATTGTAGGACCATTAATATGTGTGAACCAGGTCAAGGTCCCTCCTAAGCTGCTTGTCTGTTTTACAAGGCATCAGTTTCTTGGCGTCCTGTTGCTCGATCACAGATCACTACCGACTCGGTAATAAGCGACGTGATAACGATTTCTTACCCATGGATGTTTAACGTTTCCGCGATCACAATGGAACACGCGTTAAAAGTTATCGATCGGGATTATTAAACGAGCGCTTCTAGTCGCGAGCCATTTCCCGAGATATATCTTATTCGCACATATCTTCATTCAATCTTTCTCGAGTGCCGTATTGCATTTAGCCGGTTTTCGGCAAGCCAAATATTGAGAAAAGCAGTCGACATAATAAAAAATCCGACAAGCGCGATGATTTGACGTTTGACGTACGGCCGCGATATCGCGTGCATCGGCTCCGCTCGGCTCAGATCGGCAATGCTCGGCTCGGCGAACGTGATATTGAACGAATGTCATTGTGATCGGTCAAATCGTTAGCGTTAGCACGTTTTTAACTACGTCGATAGTTATCTGTGATTGAGCTACTGGGCGTTCACTGTTGTTGGCAATCCGTCGGTAGTTTGCATCAGAGCTGCGGAATACGATCTGACTTTGGGAGGATGCGCGGGAACTTACTGGCCGCCGATCGCTTGGCTTGGTGGCAGTTTGTGGAATTCATAATATGCTCCACACACGGAGCGGATATGGTATAATGATGATGATAATGAAGTAGCTTTATTATAAATATTTTGTAATCTACTTTTTTTTATCCTGACTATCCCCTTTATAACAATGGGCAGAGGATCGAAAAGGTTGACAGCCCTAGATACTTAGGTGTTCATATAACTGATAATGGCAGCACGCACAAGGAACTCGCAATCCGTCTAGGAATTGAAGAGCAACCTTCAACACGATGCGTGCCGTCTGGAATTCCAGTTTATACTCGGTCAAAACAAAATGCCGACTCCATAATTCCTGCCGGTGCTCCTTTATGGATGCGAATCCTGGCACCTCAATGCTCGCTTGTTGAGCTTTGAAAATAAGTGTCTGAGACGAATTCTAGGCAGGTGGTTTGACTTCATAACCAACGCTGAAGTTAGGGAACGGACGCAGCAACCTCCAATAACTGGAGTCGTGAAGATGCGGCGATGGACCTGGCTTGAGCATGTACTCCGGATGCCTTGGAAAAGCCTGAACCCGAGCTGCCTCTTCTTTACGCATGCAGGATCCCACCGTCCTGGCAGACCGTCGATGACCATCCTACGGTTATATTCGGCGGAGCTGATGGATGCGAGCCTGACGTGGGAGGAGGCGAGAGAGCTGGCTGATGACAGGGTCTCCTGGAGGGATCTAGTGATGTCCACATGCTCCACATAGGAGCGAACGTGGCGAAAGAAGAAGAAGAATTCCTGGGTAGTAGTTTTTTACCGTTATATATATGATAGTATATTTTATGTACCTTAAATTGTTTTTTTCTGAATAAATTTCTAAAAAAATAAGTTTTTTTAGTTTATTACGCCCAATATCTTTATCTACGTATATATCCTTATTTAAATAACATATATTTTAAAAATTTTGCACATAGGTTGATAGATTTTTCGTAGATTTCTACTGAAATCAAAATTTATATTAAAACTACAAAATCATGCGGATTTTAGAAATGCAAGTAAAAATATATTTGTCAGGTTGTTTTGTGATGTTGTTTCCCCTGTTATTGGGCCTTCTGGACTGTCAAAAGTATATAATTAAATTACCTTAACCTGGTTTGAAATCAAACCGATTTCCAAATAAATAGTAGCCGAATGCTCAACCCTCTGTACTACAAAGCAGGTAAAATGATAAATAAATATGGGTGTATGCAGACATTTTGTGAAAACAAAGTGCTTGTCAGACTCCTGCTTAGATTCGACAATTTATTTCGGAACTTAGATTAATGGTCCACGGTTACCTTTGTAAATTGGGGTTATTATTCACGAAATTAATAACAGTAATTAATGGAGTGATGATTGCTCAGATAATGAAGACTTTCAACCCGGTAACATAGAGCCATAAATCTCCAGTCTCGAGTCACCCTAGAGGCGTTTTAATTCAGCCATTACTCATCTTCAAGTAGATAAGGCGGAAGAAAAACTTTGAAGGATTTAATCTAAATGAGAATAATAGTTATCAAATTAAAGAACTGTCAACAACATTTTGAGTGTGTCCAAATACTTGTAGACAAAAACTGGATTTCACCCATTACGGGCTAATAATTACTATTTGACATCTCAACAGAGACGAGAAGTTTCGAAGGGATTATGGATAATTAGGCGTTTACAGGGCTTATGACCTGTCATTGGCTGGGTTAAGTGGACACACTCAAAATGTTGTTTATGAAAATAATGGTTATCAAATTAAAGAACTGTAATTTAAAAACACAAATTATACGCTCGAATATTAATGCTGCCTTATAATGCCTGTAATACACCTGTTCTTGGTGACTGCGAGTCGTTGCACCACGTACTAGGACCAAAACAGCAGCTGTTTTGGTCCTAGTACGTGATACGTAATAAAGAGAATAGGTGCTTCCTAGATTAGATTCGATGGTAGATAATTATCATGATACATCATTACTACCATTTCAACTATGGGAAACTCTCAGGCACTGCATTGGTTCACCAATTGCAGTATGTACATGATGGTAAGATATTCAGTCTTAAGTAACACGGAGGTTGAAATATTTAATTTTATTTTCAACAAAACATAAACAAAAAATGACCTATGACGCCTAATCTTCCATTTGGAACTTTATTCATAGAGCATTCATGCATTTTAAAGTATCAAGATAACCATGAAGGCACATCAAATCATATAAGCATCTATTTGTTTTCAAAGATAAAATAATATATGTTAAGAAAATAGATATAAAAGTCATTAACAAATTGCTAATTTTGGTGACCTTCAATGATCAAAACAATATGTAATTTGTGATTGATCTTTGTGTAAATATCCTTTGAAAAATCTCCCATACGTTCCTTAACTCATCACTCTCAGCTAGTGGGGCATCGCTGCCCACCTTTCTGTAAAGCTGCCGGAAAAAATCAGAGGCTTAGCTCATATAAATTTCAAAGAAAAAAACCAGTAATGAGATCTGATAAATTTTTTCATACGTAAGCTTGGATATCTCTATCTCTCTTTTAGCTTTACTTCTTTCTCGCTCTCCCTCGCCGGGTTTGAAGAGGGGTTGCCTGAGGGAGGTAAGGGGATGATGGAGGGGGTAACGTCAAGTCCGAAGATACTTCTATTTGGTTGAAATATTGTTTTTTGGGCTTGTGGGATCGTCAGGAATGCTCACCTGTCTCTTCCAAAGAAAGGTTTTTATTGACTACTTGATTGAGAGAATAATGGACGGAATACGTTGATTAAATGCGAAAATTGAACAAATTGTACAATTTTAATTAACCATATTTTTTTGTTTTCAAGAAGGAATAGTCTAGATATAATGCAATGTTATTTTATGATTTTCGTTTGTCGAACAGAATTTTAAATGCTTAGGTTCATAGAATTTTTTCAAAATGTTTACATTATGCAACATTGATTCCTTTTTAAAAAAAAAAATAAAAACCTAATTTTATGTAATGATCATAAAAAAATAATTAAGTAAGTGTTTCGCAAAATGCATTGAGATCATTTTAGGTTTTATAATGAAGACCAGGTTACTGCTTTCACAAAATACGATATATGTTAGTAAAGCGTCGGATTGACTAGAAATGAACGCAACCTGATTTTTTTAACCCCATATGATACACTGTACTTATTTTTAGAATTAATAGTAAATCGGTTATATCTTATTTAACATCTAATTTAATATGTCTGATGCAATTATTTCCTATTGATGTACATTATTCTTCAGCTCTTTATTGCATGACCTTTTAGATTGATTCGTCGGGAAAGTAATTTATTTCTTAACTTTCGTGAAATGCCACATGTAACATCTGTACACTTCACACGTAACTAGAAAAGCCGTCTCATTAAAGTGGTATTCCTTTTATCTTCACATGAAAAAAAACAGAATATAGAGTTCAGTGAAAAAAATTGTTGTACTATTGTATGAATATAAACATAAATAGTAAAGTTCAATAGTAAATGTTGAAAATAATTTGGAAACATTAAAACGATAGAAATCGCAAAGAATCTTACAATGTAAAAACGCAATTGAGGGTAGTACCTATTTACGAACCACGCAATATCGAAAAACCGATGCGTGTTTAAAGTATAATATACTGTCGAGTTTCCACTTATTTAAAAGTTTAAGTTTATACTTTTTAGTTCAATAAATTCAATTATCTATAAAGTTTTAAACAAGTTCCAAGAAGGAACAATGGAACTTTTTTTACCTAGATTTCTATGAAAATCCGTGGTCGAGTTTTTAGTAAACTTTTCATAACAGTGTTTCACTTATATTCATTTCAAATAAATATGGTGAGAGCCTTTTAATATTTTACTACGGATTAGAATCTATGAACTAAAACATTGCCAAAAAATGAAGTTGTCAAGAGGGGCTTTTAATGTATGGTACAAATCCTTTTTTTCATTAAAAACCTACTGACGCACCCTCTGTAGACAATGATAACATAATAAAAAGTTTTTTCTGCGTAGAAAGTTAATTCCCGTCCTGGAAGTTGTCCGTATTGCCACATGACAATAAATCTTCTCGTAATGGCCGAGAATATTTGCTAAAAAGCCGAGACTAATTTCTTTACTGTGTAAAGGGGATGGGACACGTCTTTGGGGAGTTTTATTGTACAGACTGCCTTAACCAAATTCAAACATTACGCTTTTTATTTTTAATTTGGGGAAACCAACCGAGCGGGATTAAGTAATAAAAAATCTTCAGAGGTACTTAATGCTTTGTCGTTACTCTGAAAAAATACGTCGGCTGTATTTTTAACGCCTTTAATTGAGGTGGTTTTTTTGTAAACTCGAGATTTGCAATTTAGTTACGTTGGTACATAACGTTGTTACTAACTTTTCCTAGATGGTAATTAATCCAGGTGGATTATCACAGATAGCTTTTGACAAAAAGGATAAAACTGTACAAACTCCGGCGATAAATAAAGGGAGAAATTAGCGACGGGAACATTTTTAGAGTTAAAAGCAATTCCACTCCCTCCCTTACACGCGTTAGTGGCTATGGTGACCGCGTAGACTCGTTAGCGAGTTTTATGGTGTTTTTTAATGGTTCTCGAAAGCTCATTAAGATGGCGCCTGTACCTTTTATATGTACCACTTGGGAAATATACTGCGCAAATTTCAGCGTTCGCTCTTCACTCGTTGACGCCCTCTAAGTATATAAAAAATATTAGCCGCTATATAAGTATATACCATTCTGAAATTTCCCTATCCACGTTGATTTTAGAAAGGATAAAGGTTTTTACAATATAAAAATGTTACATTTTTAATGAGTGGTAAAGGAGTATAAATTAACCGTTTCATTTAATAAATTAAATATAAGTTGTATTATAATATATTAAATTAGATTCATGCGTCATAAATACGCCTCATCGTATATATATTTTTTATGTTTAAATGTAACTGATCATACTTGCAGCTTGCAGTTTTCTAGCAGTAAGTTAAGTTTTTTATCCGGCATATGTTTTCATTAGTAAATTGAAATATTAGTACGTGACTATGAAAACCTAGCATAATCTGAGATAAACTCTAGTACAAGGTGCATGCAAAAAACACTAGCGTTCCAGTAATATTGCTTGTATTGAGATTTAACTTCCAGAATTTGTCAAACAAAGTAATTAACGTCCTTGTTGCTTGGCATTTTTAACAACTTTCATAACTGTTTTAGGTATGTACTTATTATTTTGTTTATAGTCGAGTAAATTATTTTTTTCGGTTTTGGATTTTTGTGTTCTCTTATTTTATGGGAGTTGGATCCTGAGAAATACCTGAATTTGCTATTTTACGCCAAACAAAAATGATCTTATTGTAATAATTAATATTTGTATCCAAGGAAACCTTACAATAGATTATGGTGCACAAGATATCCCTCGTTTTAGGTATAAGTGTATAAAACGGTACTTAGAAAATCGTACTTTGGGAGATTTGAATATTTGATATTCAATATTTACTCTATATTTATTTTTTCCGGGTAAAATCAATACCGTAGTTAAATCGTTTAAAAATTAGCCATCATGTGCAAAAGCACTAGTTCTCCATTTTTCGTTCACCCTTAAAATTTAGTTTTATTGCTTTGTTTGCTAATATTTGATTAAAAATTGGGGATAAATTGTCAGTAATGTTTTCCAAATAATTTATTTTTTATATTGTATCCCCAAAAGACCAAATAATGCAACCTACTCCATACAAACGTTTTGACATTGACTGGTCTACTAGGAAAATTGAGATAGTTGACACATTCATCCAAGGAAAATTAATCATAACGGCAAAAAATTTACCTGACAATAAAAATATTTAAGTATCGTATAAATTGACAGCGTAAAAATGCATGTAAAAAAAGTATGCGTGGTCGTCAAACTAATTTTAAATATGTTTCAGTTAAATTTCTAACCACGGTTTCCGGATGTCATTTATCTATTTTTTGTCATATTTAATCGCATAAAAAGAGAGGCTTTGTGATAATCGAGATGGTAGATTTGGTAAAATTCTAGTGTTTCGCACTTAAATTTAACTTACGCACAATGGTGCGTATGAGAGAAAGGAAGGATCGAATATGAGATGGAAACGATATAAAGATTGCTGGAAGACTGTGGGAGGAATGGAGGCGACTGAGGGAAGCCTGTGTCCAGCAGCGGATCTTTACGGATGATGATTATAATAATTCAATAATAATTAGTCATCAATCAAAAACCCATTTTTTTCCTTTTAAGGTTTGCTGTATTCATGATTTCCCTGTTAGGAAGAAATAAGTTATTCTGACGTTTAAAGCAAGATTAGCAGCTGTTTGAATAAGGAGATTAAGGTGAGCACTCCTCATCTCCGACTTTCTGCCTTCTTACAACTAAACCTCTTTGGTTATTTTCACCGTTCACGGCTTTTATTTTCACCCAGGAGTCTTATGCCCGAATTTAACGACTTTGAAATCGCGACTGATATAAATCAAGAGTAATTTTATTTTTACAAATTGTCGGTCTGATACGTTAAAAAATGTTCGTGCTGCTTATTTGAGTTTATTCTTTTTTTTTTTTTATAAAAGCATTCATTTGTAAAATCACTATCAGTGCCTGCAGCCTGCAGAGCAGCACAGTTCCAGGTGGAGGGAGACCGTCCACCGGCGAGCCATGTGGAGTCAGGCAGCTTCACCAGCCTCACCACAAGATGGAGCGGCTTGGTCAGTGAACTGTTCTCACTATCAGTGCCTGCAGCCTGCAGAGCAGCACAGTTCCAGGTGGAGGGAGACCGTCCACCGGCGAGCCATGTGGAGTCAGGCAGCTTCACCAGCCTCACCACAAGATGGAGCGGCTTGGTCAGTGAACTGTTCTCACTATCAGTGCCTGCAGCCTGCAGAGCAGCACAGTTCCAGGTGGAGGAGAGACCGTCCACCGGCGAGCCATGTGGAGTCAGGCAGCTTCACCAGCCTCACCACAAGATGGAGCGGCTTGGTCAGTGAACTGTTCTCACTATCAGTGCCTGCAGCCTGCAGAGCAGCACAGTTCCAGGTGGAGGGAGACCGTCCACATCCCGTGGGGTTCAATATTAAATATTTTTGTTATAATGTGATTTTTCACATTAATGTTTCCTGCACGATACTTTTGACTGGCACTGAAGCGCAAGACTAATTATTTTACCTTCGTTCATTAAATGATCAAAATACACCGCATTGGTGTGACCATTACCTATGCACCATTAGCTGCGGATAAGGAATGACTGTAAAAAATCATTTGATGTTCAATGCTCAGGACGACATATTTTACGTCTCAAGCATAGCTCCCTAATTCCACCTAAGAGGAGAAGAGGATTACGTATGTAGTAAATTAATACGTATGTAGTATGTATATTGTGTATGTGTGTGTATTCCGGCAGTGAAAAAGATTAACAAAATTTACAGCAACATTTTATTTTCGAAAAGGGTATTATCATGAAGAGAATACCGGAAACTTAAAAGGGTGTATGTACCATTTTCAAAAAAAGGAGCAGAGGGAAAATTAAAAATTCACCTTAAACTTCGATGAAAGCATTATTTTATTTTTATGCCAAATCAACAAAAGTACAAAGTCTCATGTGTCGTGGCTAGTTTTCTTTAAAAGGGCCAAAGTGTCCTGCTCTCTGTAGCTGTAAAGGGCTTAACGTCTCAGTGGTAATAAAGAAATAGGTAAATCAACTGTTTTATTTATCTATTATGGTGATGTCATATTATGACTGGCGGTGGCACTTAGCACCTGTCCTATTAAAGGAAAACAATCATGGGACTTACTTTTAACGAAATATTTTTAGTACTATATGACCTGAATGAATTATATGAAAACCCCCAGTAAAATGGAGCCTAAATGCCTGGATTGAAGATGTGGTGAAGGGACATGGACTGAACTAGCTTTTGTACATGTTTTGTTCCGTAAAAGGAAGTATCTAGAACTAATAGATTGCTTAGTGGGGTAGTCCCCGGGGGGACTTGGTGTGCGCTCGCTACGGCGGCCCGTCCCGGGCTGTTTGTGTGTGTGCGTGCGTGGAGGTCTTAAATTATATCCCATCCCTCAACTCAATTGTATTGTGTCCTTTTTGTAAGGATAGGATATTTTTGTAAGGATAGGCTGGACTAAAAAAATACTCGATAGTCTTTAAAGCAGTCTAGGGAAAGGGTGGGGCTTTCATTGTAAGGATAGGATGGTCTTTGGATAGGTATTGTGATAGGGTACGGCAAGGGGCGTATGAAATAGTGTCTGCCAGATAAGATGATAGGATGATAGTGTGAGATGCATTCATGCGTTCTGTCCCCTCCCCTCTTTTCCCCTTATCACCCCTTCCATTGAGACCCTAACCGCGGATGCACGGGTGGATGTCTGGGATGAGGGGCCTGGCGAGGCAGTATGCCGGTCTCCACACGGGTGGTAGTAATTACTAATAAATAATGATCGGGGTGGAAACTAGCATTACCCTACTACTGCTAATTTGGGCTGACTCTGGTTGGTTTGGGTGATGGAAACAATGACAATTATAATACATAAGCCGAGACAGTGGTAGGGGCAATGAAAGCATTTGTTTGCGTACATAACGTAAATTCATCCGTATTTTTATCACACTAACAATCTTAAAATCGCGGTTTAGCTTGTTGAAAAAATCGGTAGAGTTGGCTGGACAGAAAAAAGACTCAATAGTCTTTAAAACAGTCTAGGGAAAGGGTGAGGCTTTCATTGTAAAAAAGTTATATATGGCATTTATACCCTTCTGTAGGACATTGGCCTTGGCCCTTACTATCTATTTCTTAAATAAAATCGTTTTCGATATTTTGGGCACTTACACCCTTTTAAGTTTCCGGTATTCAAGAAGGAATATAGGATTTAATACATTCTACATTAGATAGATAGGTATATCATAAGAAAATAAATGATTCTTTTAAAATCTAAGTGATGTAATAACACTATTTTCTTTCCTATATTTTTTTATTTCATATCGTACGCACCATGAATAATATACTACACTACTGAAATAAATTGAGAATATCACTTTGCAGCATACACGAATGCCACATTTCATTATAAGAAATGTGTTTCTATTTATCTCTCTATCTTAAGTCGAAATATACTTATCAAATAAATAAATTTTAATGGCAGTACCGAAATCAACGTCCCATTTTTGAGATCTCCCAAAATATGGCTCGGGTATTTGAGATAGTGCAGTTTATTATTTACGATGTGATATGTAAAAAAGTAACCCTGAAAATCACAAATGAAAAAATTTCAACGAATCTAAACTAGTTTCAAATATTACTCTAATCTTCTTTGTTATATGTTGCCATTCCAAACATCCATAGAAAAAATAAGCACCTGTTAAAAAAATACTTACAGAATATTAATATTAAATACTTAGAATTTGAACGAGTGGTGGCCCAGTGGTAGCGTCACCGTCTCTGAGTCTAGAAATCCCCGGTTCGAATCCCTACGCCCCCAGGACTTGATTCCTATTTACAAGCACAATCCGCTTAGGCTTGATTGCAAAAAGTGTTTGCAAATTAAAATATGTGCAAATATCATAAGATTGCATAGATTTTTTCATTTTTTTTTTTTTTTTTTTTTAAATTTTGGATTTAATTTAAAGTGTTGCGGGTCATTGTTGTAAATTTAACAAATAAATCTAATTCCTACAATTCTAAATATGACGAAAATATTTTTATTCGTATTTTGGTTCGTCATTCAACCTAGCGTAGCTTTTGGAAGGAAATAATGAATTTTCTATTTAAGTGGAACATTCGCGTAATGGTATAATGTATTAACTGTAGGTAGTTGGAAGTGATGGAATGAAGTAAGGGGAGGGGAGTGGAAGATAATGTCGGCCAATTTGAACCATCAGTAACGGCGACAAGTTTTGTCAATCAAGTTCCTGTTTCCAAGAGCTTCTCAACATTCGTAATAGAGAAGTTTATTATACTGTCAATGTTTGTACCTGTACATACATGTGGTATATCTACAAGAAACTATTTATAAAGTTAAACCCGATTTTCTTAATGCCAAATCATATTTATTACTGACACAAAGCTCTATGGAGTAAAAAAAATTGAAAATTTAAACCTTAATTTTTATGAGATAGAAAATTGTGTAAGTAATAAATATTATTTGGTATCAAGGAAACCGGGTTTAACACTAAAAATATTCTTTTCTAGATAGACCCTGTAATCCTTACCTTCCGATAATACAGTCTTACCAATTTTTTTTACCAAATCTACCCACTAAAAAGCCCACATAATAGGCATTAAGTAATTAAGGTCGGATGAGCCTTACCTACACTAATAAAGATGATTGCCAAAAAATGCTTAACAATCTTCTCAACAGAGGTCACTGACATAGAAATTTTCTGTAATGCGGAACGACAAAGACGAGTTCAATATATATAGTAGTTTCAAAAATTTGTCATATATGGTTATCAGATGATGGGCAGAATGGGGAACGTTGTAGTACATCAAGTGGCCACTTGACCACTTGAATAATTTACTAATAATTTAATAATTAAATAAATTATGGTTCCCAAGAAATCCCTAGTTTAACGAATAAGTGTATAAAATGAGACTTAAAGTATTCAATATTTACCGTGTATTTATTTTCTTACATTATCTACAAAATCACCAATTCTCAACTTTTCGTTAATCCTTAAAATTTGATTTTATTGCCTAATTATTCATTAAAAATCGGGGATAATGCTCAATAATGTTTTTAAAGTATTTATCTTTATATTCTAACATTATCCCCCAAAATGCGATATTAATGAAATCTACACCGTACAAACATACATATTTATGTATATTGACTGGTATTTTTGTATCCTAACTAACTAACCATCTCGCCTTTTTCCAAAGGGGAAGGCAGAGAGGATAGAACGCCTCTGTCTTGCCTTACTTCCCTTCCTCCACAATCATACATCTTCTCATGCATGCACGCCGCACCGATTATTCCGACTTTTCACATGACCACTTTCAAGTATTAGTTGTTCCTGATCGTGCCATGTATTTCTCCGCCTTCCTAGACTTCTTCACCCAGGCACACTCGCCTCATAGATACTTTTAGCCATTCTTGAACCAATTCATTCGCTCCATATGATCGTTCCATCTTAAATGACCTTCCACTGATAATTTCTTTTTTACTTTTCCAAAAAGAATTATTGTTGAAATATTTTGAACATCACTGTAAACGAGTAAAATGAAGGCTTGCTGGGAGGAGAAATTTGCACGTTCCGTGGTACCGGAAAACCTTTGAATTGACAGTAGGTAGAAATAGGGGGTGAGTTTCCGGGGAGGGGGAGTGAACCGTGAGCGGGGAGGAGAGGGAATGTCGGGCGACTGACAGAAATTTGGCGCGAATTTCGGACAAAAAAAAACAAAACAAGATCAACACGGGAAATTTTCAGGCGGTGACAGTCGGATATCGCGTCGTTTGTGACAATTCAAGGGAAAAAATTACGAAAAATCGTTGTTTCTTTTTCGCAAAACGTGATTCAAATTTTTCTTTTCGAAATGCGCGCATTCACTTCACTTTATTTATTTGTTCAAATTTTAAATACCTACTAACAAGTTGTTTTAAAATGTTTTTATTTTATTTTATTAAGAATTGATGAATTTGCATTAATAACTTTATTTTCTAGACGTACATAAAATTCATTTTCGTTCTTGCATTATTATAAAAACATAGACTTAATTTCTACAACTTCAAAACTTTATGCAAGAACCTACTTCAAAAAGTCGAAAGTTAATAAATGCCCTACACGTGGAAAAATAATTCGTATGTAATAATTGCATTATTAATTAATTTATTTTAATACAAAGATAAGCATAATAGGGATAACAAAGCAGTAAATAAAGTAACAGAACATTAAATCGGTTAGAATAAAATGTGGACACACTCAAAACAGGATCCTGGTCGTCCACTGTCCACTGTCCACTGCTGACAATCCGTCATGAGCTTACGTCCGAAATACGGGACATGGTCCTGTTTTCGAAATAAGCACAAGTATTGGCTACTGATCACTTAAGCTAGAGGCAGTTTGTGGAAATCATATCCATTATACATGGATCGAGCTTTTTGAAATGGCGTTTCCGCTTTCATGGACAAAATGTTTTAACAGATTGAGATTTTCTAGTGAAATTTCTTAGTGGGATTGTATTTTAATTATAATTAATTAACACTTTTTTAGTTTCAACCACTTATTTCGATAGAACTAAAATAGGTATAACCAGAGAAATATATTAAATTTTTTGCATCATTAAACTAAATTAGTGTCTCCACGGAACCTCTTACGATATTTTAAATATTCGTTTCTGTCTTTATCTATTATAATAATCTGTAATTTATTGAAGGAACAAAACTGTATGTGACATTCAAAATGTTGTTAAAAACTTTTACTTATTGAAGTGAAAACTTCTTTAGAATCGTTGGGAGTGATTTGAAACTCTGTGAAACGAAAAAAGCGACACTAAAAATAAAACAACTAAAAACGAAAAGTTCTTATAAACATTATTTGGTAGTGTATACCACCCAATTAATTTGCGCTCCGCCGCGCGGAATTCGTAGCCAAGTTGGTTGGAAGGCTAGGTTCGCCTCTCTTGAGCAAGAGTCGGCGGTTCGAATCTAGCATCGATATACAAAAAAATATGTTTTATTAATATATTAACATTTTTTTTTTAAAATCCAAATTTATAATAATAATAATAATAATAATAATAACAATAATAATAATAATAATAATAATAATAGTAATAAAAAAAATAACAACAATAATAATGATAATAATAATAACAACAACAATAATAATAATAATAACAATAATAATAATAAAAATTATAAAAACAAAATTATAATAATAATAATAACAATAATAATAAAAATAATAAAAACAAAATAATAATAATAATAACAATAATAATAAAAATAATAAAAACAAAATAATAATCATAATAACAATAATAATAATAGTTAGTTTTGCTTAGCTTAGTTTTATTTAAGGTCACTTCACTTCTACCTGATGTGAACTGCACACATGCGGTTTTTTTTTTATCATCAGTCAGCTTTTATGATTTAGATTGCGGCAGAGCCTTGGGAGGATGCACGGGAACTGACGGCTGATCACTTGGCCTGGAGGCAGTTTGTGGAATAATATTATTATTTTTATCATTTTAAGTGTAAGTTTGTGTAATTCAAATGTGAATAAATAAAAACATAAATTTATAAATAAATAAATACATTTAAAAATAGTGAGCATATAGATAGGCGAAAAAGCTGCCTTTAAATTAAATCCATGGGTGAATATGCTTTTATGGACAAATATATTTATATAACATAAATTTGTGCACTTTTCAAGATGAAATGACAAAATAATGACATTGGCACTATCAATTTAATCAAATATTTTATTATCTTTTTGCGATATAAAAGTTAAATATAAAAAAAATGGTTCCCCATATAGGCACGCTGATCACAGATTGTGTTTAGTAACGATCGTTTGATCAGTATTGTAATTGAAATACCTACGTACGTAGATATAATTATTATTAAAATTATCCAAAAGAATCAGATCAAATTTAAATGTAGGTAATCAAAGATAAAATAATCAGATTAATTTTAAGATAAAATATATTATTCTTCTTCCTTAAGATAGACATAAGGGTCTGTGTGATTCTCGTTCGATGCTGCCTCTTGGGATGTCGACTCCCAACTGTCCCTCCATTTTTTTGCAAGTCGTCCAGGAAGTCGGCCGCGGCGGCCTGGTGGGCAGAGATGCATCACGGATGAAATATATTGTTTAGCAGAAATCATGAAATACATTAGAACTTGATTGATAGTTCGCATTTTATGAATAAGAAATTCCAAAAAATTTACATTAATGTGTATTTAAATAACAAATTTAAAACACTATTTTTATTGATTTTTCTTTAATTTATTGTTTTAAAACCACTTCGTGTTTCAACAAGGATCTCTTGCTTATGTATACTTGACATTAAAATGAGTCGTTTTGAAGCATATCGTAATATCATTAACATTTTATAAAATAAAACTTATGTCCCATGAGAATGTACAATTTTAATTTGGTTCATTAAATTGAATAAATGATTATTAAAATATACTTTCGTCCAATTTACCTTCATTCACCATCATCCTATGACCTGTGCGACATTTTTATACTCCTGTACACTCTCGGCAGTTTAACGGTACTTGGACCTCCGACGGGACGGCTTTCTTCCTACCCTAGTATATCGCTAATCGTCCACTAAAATTTTTCAAGTAGACCTTTTTTTTATCCTATCAAAAAATAATTGCCTTGAAGGCATATAATATATTATATATATATAAATTGTTGCCTCAATTACAATTTTCTGATTGTTCCAAACGCTGTTTTTAAGCAATTTTGCAATCCTGTCTACACAGATGTGTCGGTTTTCTGTACCGACACACACTAACAGGTATCTGCATCGCCCAGCACAAAAACGAGGACTAATTAGTACGCTGATAACAAGAGCAACACGAATATGTGAAGAATCTACCAAGGAAGATGATATCAACAAAATAACAGACGCGCTGGAACGTAACGGATACAGGAAAAAAAGAAATTGCCCAAATCGCAAAGTCGCATTCTACAAAAGTGATCTTAGAAAATGAACAATCTAAAGGAATTGCCTACCTACCCTACATAAAGAACGTTACAGACAGGATTGCAAACGTGCTAAAAAACGGCGCTTGGAACAATCAGCAAAATAAAGGATCACTTGTAAGCCCAAAGGATAAGGGTCCATTAGAAACCGAAGCAGTATTTAAGTTAAACTGCCAAGGGTGCGATAAAGTATATATTGGACAAACAGGGCGGACTGTAAAGAAACGCATTGACGAACATAAAAGAGCATGTAAACTTGGACACCCTGACAAGTCGGCAATAGCCGAACATTTTATTGAGACTGGACACTTTTTCGCTTTTGAACTAAAATATTACACAAACCAAAAAACTACAACACACGCCTAATTAAAGAAACTATCGAAATACACAAACATCCAAACAACATTAACAGAGATGACGGACTTAAACTCAAACACACATGGTTTCCAGTATTACACGGAAACACCAAAATACCTACTGCCGACTGCGACACTGTACAAATTCCAAGTACGTAAACACACCACATTTTACATCGTTCATACTTCACCCTGAAGATGGAAAACCTTAAATTTATTCTACTATGATATTATATTTTTTCCTACTGTAAAAAGTCATCTTTACTCGGTTAAAATATCCAAACGATATATTATAAAAAAATTCATAGTGATATTTTTTTAGCATACCTACCTACATTATGTATTTTTTGCTCCCGCAAAGCAGAGGCTTGTCTGCGAGTTACAATAGAGTTTTTTTTTTTAATTTTATATACCTTTTAGTCCAGTTTTGTGAGAATAATCAATAAAAATAAATTATCCATGCATACTAGTACTTTAATTAACGAATTGTTGACTTTATTTCGTTTTTGGTTGTGGCGGACGTTTTTTACCGTTTTTAATTTCACGAATCGCTTTGCAGCCCTGGGCGGACTTTTTTCGGTTTAGGGACCATTTTCACTGACTGGTTTTGATGTTTCTGCTGTTTTTAATAGCATGACTAATCAATGATAGCGTTTTTCTTTTTTATCGCTCCCTGTATCTTCGTTAAGGCATGCGATATTATATTTAAAAGATATATGTAATTCGTCATTGTCTTATAATAATAATAATTGGTTAAGCGCCATTTTTATAAAAAATCACCCCAAGTACGCTGTGCATTGATATTACTTAATTAATTCCAAAGCCAATACATTTACAAATTAAAACATTAGGGAATATTTAACTGCAGTAAACTGATTTTACCACAACTACTACTTTCCCTTATTGGTGCATGGGGCACTGTATCGGTACACCGAGTGCATGAATTCTTGATCATTTTATTAAATGATCAGTCATATTCATCAGTACCAGTCCAAGGTATCACGCAAGAAATATTAATATGAACATCACATGTACATAAATAGTTCATGTTGACCCCTACGGAAATCGAACCTCACGCACGGTAGCCAAATGCGCTACCACTATCCCATGAAGCGAACTCATTTTACTTTGGTAAAGTGTAGGTATTATTATTCTTATTTTACCGCCGGTAATTTTGTATTGGAAAATTTAGTTGGTGTAACTTTAGTAAATCATACGATAAAAACGGTATTTAACTCAAAGATAAGATGAATAAATTCACGAAACACATACGTGTCTTACGATTATGTGTATTTGGAAAGATTATGTTCCTCTTACTAAAACATTTAAAAAAAAATATTGGGAAAATGAAAACACATGCTTATTAGTTACTACTATAACTTCTTTCCCTTATTACACCCAATGCCCAATGACTAAAAGGCCGCCAAGTGCATAAAACAAAAATGTCTCCTTCGCTTCTGAGTAAAAGAGGTTTCTCTGGGCATATGTAAAATCGCACGTCCAAACCGATAAAACCGGAAAATAATTGAGCACCTGGAAGGCGCATTATTGCTGAAATAGAGCTTGATTTACTGCGAAGAGTGTGAAAAAATAAGGAAATCCAGTGCTACGGAATGGAATCTTAAAAATGTTTTCGTGTAGGCGCGAATATTTAAAAATGTTGAATTTAAAATGAACGCAAAAATAAATCAAAATTTTTGAATATAATATTCATTTCAAAATTGTAAACAATGAAGTCACTTCTTGTATCTATTGCACTGTTCCGGCTTTTATATCGACTGCGCAGACTGTACCTGGGCGACTGACGGGCACGGCGCGTCCGTTGCGTGTTCCATACACCACTGTCAGTTGCAAACCGATGCCCGGCGACCGGACGCAATGTGGTGAATCCGGCGCGCAACCGCCCCGGTATGGGAGAAAGCCCTGTTTCCGGTTTCCGTTTTTAAAACCCCGCCCCTGTAGCGAACGTTTTGACATTTTAAGCAAGCGGACCGGGTCCCGCGTCATTTATATTATGCAATATCTATCTACATACGGGCTTTTATCGCAAAACAAGATGACCGCCATTCAGTCTCCCTAGAACAGCTATTAGCAGTATATCTGACAGCTCCATGGGTAGAATTATTGACGGTATTCAATTTATTGGGTACATTTAATAAAAACATGCTCGTTTCAATTGAATTCATAAATAAAACAAACAATACATACTACTGTAACTACTGTAAAATAACGCACAAGTTCAGTCATTTGGCGAGGTTTTTTATATACGGAATTTTAAAAATCGTATCCTTATTAATAACACACAAATTATTTTTCTTTTTTTGGCTTAGTTAAATAGTAAGCTAATAGAAAAAAAAATATTAGAAAACCATGGAATTGCTCATTGGACCTCCAGATTATGCCATGTAAGCACCAGCCGCGGGGGCCACATGCCCGAAATCATATTCAAGCGTAAATGCCATAAAATTATCTGTCAAATAAAGCCAATTTCATGTCTATTAAAAAAAAAATTCTGTATTTTTTAAAAAAAATCTCCGCTTCTACAAAAGGACAAGGCTATAGTAAGAAAAAAAATTAAAAAGACTGCCTATTTTATGCACCTGACTAACTGCTGTAAGTATTCTAACCCTTATTTTATATCGTCCACCTCGTGGTGTAGCGGCGACGCGTTGTGCTGCCATGCATGAGGTCGCGGGTTCAATTCCCGATGGGTCAATATAAAGTATTTATTTCAATGTGATTTTCACATAAATTGGTTATTTCATTTTAACTTTTTTAAGTGAAAACTTTTTTAGAATCGTTGGGAGTGATTTGAAACTCTATGAAACGAAAAAGCGACACTAAAAAGAGACAATCATTTAGATCTATGGGATTTAGCCTGCGAGAGAATGAGATAGAACACAGTTTCCGCCGGCTGACCGTAGTTCCATCTACCTCATCAGATACATCTACCAGTTGGTCGCCGGCACCCCTTATTCTTTTATAATGTGGAGGTTCTAGGCTATAAAACAGAATTTGTTCTATTCATGTATCTGAAGAGGTAGATTCGACTCCCAAAATTTTGTAGCAAAACCGAAGGAGTAGGCGCCTTGACGCGGTATTTCACAGATATATTGATAAAATCGAAACAAAAACTTTTGTCTCATACTTAAGTTACCATAAACCGCTCGTATCACTTGTAGACATTGAAGACATGGATCATGAATAATAAAATGAAAAAATAAAATCAACTGGGTACCAATATTTATAATAAATAAATCCTATAATTATCCCACTCCTAATACTGCATTTATCTCATTCTCTCTCAGCTTAGTTTTATTAAGGTTTCACTTCTACCTGGTGTGAACTGCACACATGTTTTTTTTCCTTAATGAAATACCTCGCTGGGAGATACCCGTCTTGAGGTATTCATTTACAATATGGTATTTTAAACTAAGTAGTGTATTTGTACATGAACAGAAAAACAATATTATTTCAGGCACACTATAAGTTTCCGGAATGGACCTATTTCACAAACAATATTTAAAAAGTAATTTCAACTTTTGAAAATATAGCTCTTTGGCTGTAAAAAACAATTTGTTTCATCTAACTGTCACTTGTTTTTACTTGTCATTTTGAAAATTGCGTGTCTTCATCACCACGGATTAAAGAGGTGAAAATTTTCTTAGTATGATTTTACTACGATTTTAAGTGTAATTTGACAGCTCAGCTGAGCCTTGCTTGGTTTATATCTGCCTTTGGCAATAAAACACCATGCAAGACGTCTATTTATAGCTGGTTTTCAGAATTCAATCCTGGTCGTGTCGATCTCAGTGACGAATTTCTTGATGGCTGCCCTGCCGCCACTATAAACAACAAAAACATCGATGTTGTGCGCCGTATAATCTAAATAGACAGGCACGTAACATATCATGAGATTTGTACATTTTTAAGCATTGGCATGAGTTAGATGCAATTAATTCTACACAAACATTTGGATGAGAAAATGTGTACTTGCGAGGATTCCTCGTAATTTGATTGATGCTCAAAACACGGACCGCGCCATATTCAACGAAGGGGCGTCAAATTTGGTGTGGAATATAATAACAGGTGACAAAACATGGATTTATAGCTACAATTCCAAATTAAAGCAGCAATCGACCGTTTAAGTCCTAACCAACGTTTAAAATAGGCCGAAACCAACCAAAGTGGCGCGCGTGCAAAGTGCTGCTAGGAGGATGATTGCTTCTTTTTTAAAATAAAACTAAACATGGTATGGCTACTGTTGCCTTAGAGAATCGTTATACTGATACACAACCGTTTGTTTGCCGAAAATTATTGACAAACTCCTTAAAAATAACCGTCGCCGTATCATCTTTCACCATGAAAATGCCAGCTCTCTCACGGCCACTGTCTGACTTTTTTAAGGTAAAAAACGTAGAACTCATTAGCCATGCTGCATAGTCTCTACATGGAACCTTGTGACTTCTATCTGTTTGGAAAAATTAAGAACCAATTACGCGGACAATGATTTTTATCACCAGAGGCGGTCAAAAAGTATGAAAAAATCTTTTCTGTGGTCACATCATAATTTGCTATTTTGGTGGGCAAACCATTTCAAGGCATTTCTCGGGATCCAAATCGTAAAGCCAATTCTTTACGAAAAAGCGAACCTTTTTTATATCTTTTTCTTTTTTGATGTGATAAGACTTATGTGTATTTTATACGGGGCAGAAAGCTGTACAGTTTCTTGTGCAGTTTCTTGTTCAGAAAACTGTACAGTCTGTCAAAAGACACGATAAATATATATATTTTTAAAGCGCGATCGTAAGTTTATTATCATGTTTGCCTACAGGAAATGTTTATTATAGCTAATAATGTAAATATGTTTATTTGTTTTCTACGTTTATCAAAGCATTCAATATATCAATATCAACTTAAAAGTTTAGATAAAAAACATTAACTGTCATATCAGCCAAACGTCGCGTCGCGTCATGCGCACCGTATTTCAATATTCAACACAGTTTTCGCTTAGTACGGGACAGTTTGCAAACTGTACAAGAAATTCTACAGTTTTCTGTCCCGTAAGACTAATCATCTTGCCTTCATGTAACCAATGATCAAGATTCACTATGCGCCATCGGGTGCGGATAAGGGAAAGTAGTAGTATTTTTATAACTGTTTTTCGTTAAACTTACTTTATACTTATTGGACTTTTGTTGTTAATTTTATACTCAGCCATGCGATAACTACTAATCAAAGCTCAAACTAATCCACGTTGTTAATTTGTGTAATGAAACCAAAGTTGTAATATAATATATATTGCTAATAAGAGTAGGGGAAATTTGAATTAAGGCAGGAAAACATCTCCGGGGTAGCAAACATCAAGCTGGTGTACATTTGTACATATTGTACAATCTATGATTCAAAACACTCTTTGTACAACACATTATATCGCCCTCTTGGTAGGGTTGAACGAAATGCGCCAAATGTTGCAATTTATTTATTATTAGGGTGCCCTTTCACCGATATCCCCCTGTATTTGTTCAGAGTATAAATTACATAATATTACTCATATTAATGCGATATGTGTTCAGATATGCGAATGATTTTATTACGCGAGGTTAATCAAAACAAATTCTCACTCCGCTTGGAATGGGTCTCGATAAAAATTTATCGCAAATTCAGACCTGTTTTTCATAATATAAGCGAAATTTCAAGTAGTTTTTCTATTTGAATGAAAAAAATTAATATTAAGAAAACTGACATTTCTGGTTTAACCGGAGATGGTAATGCAGAAACTAATAATGGGAAACTAATAATAAAATACATATATACGTATATTGGTATTTTATTTTTTAATTTTTTTAAAATTTACAGATGACAGTGATTGCAATTTACTTTGTAAAGTATTTTCGCCGTATTTCTATACTGAGCGTCCTTAGTGTCAGCCTTCAAACAAGACATTATTATATATTTCGATGTGGAATACTATTTCGATGTAAATAAATACTATTCGATGTGAAATACTACTTCGATGTGAAATACTATTTCGATGTGAAATACTATTTCGATGTGAAATACTATTGAAATACTATTTCGATGTGAAATACTATTTTCGATGTGAAATACTATTTCGATGTGAAAATACTATTTCGATGTGAAATACTATTTCGATGTGAAATACTAATTTACTATTTCGATGTGAAATACAATTTTCGATGGTGTCAGCTGCCCCTTTTTTTATATGGGCAACAAAATTATTTGTTTGCTGGTAATTAAGCAAAAACTTATTAATTTTATTGTTTTTATTTTATAGCCGCATTCTTGCTGTACGTCTTTACTTTCTTTTTCTTCTTCTTCTGCTTAAAGCAGACCTAATGGTTTATATAAGTCAGCAGCGTGCGGTGATATTTAAAAATGGTAAGCGATTATACCTATATGTACATAAACACGTCAATTAATAATATTTCATCATAAACTACCATAAAAAAAATAAATACCTATCTATTAGTTAATAAATACCAAACATACATTTTATTGCAATGCAAGCAATAGGCAATTTTATTGCAAGCAATAGGTACATATAATACAAGTATAATGTGCCTAAATACAAATAAAATGATTATTAATTATTGCATTTAAAAGGTATTTTTAAAAGGTAGGTAGGTATAAACTCCGAGCAATCCGCCCTGGCGAAGCGCGTAAAATACATGGAAAAGTAAAAAATACCAACTATCTATGACTACTCACTGCAAACCTATACCGTATGTCGAACCATTTTACACTGTGCCAGCAGTATGCGATGGTTAGATCGCTTTTTCCGGTAGTAGAAAATTTGTTTGGAAACAAGGTCGCTGCGTCAAGATCGGTCCAATACCTATTGAAACTTAGTGCACTTATTCGGGCGGGGAATAAGCTACGGGAATCGTACAATAAGACGATACAAAATTAATACAAAATTAACACACAAAAATAACATTAACTTTCCTATACATCATAATTTCATTGAAAAACATATTTAAATACAAATCTTTAAGGTCTCTACTTTGTATTAATTTATTTAATTTTACTTCATGTGGTAGTTTATATTGGGATAGAGAAATGTTCAGTAGGGATTTTTTACCGAATTTAGTGGATTGAAATTTTGGAATGTGGAGGTTTTTTTAATTACGTGTATTGTGGCCATGAAGCTCAGAGTTAAAATTGTGTTTCAAACTTGTATGTGCTGAATGATTCAATATGATAAGTATAGTATTTGTGATTTCATGTAATGGTATTACTTTGAATGGGAGTATTTCTGTCTGGCGATATATTTCTTTTACATGTGTGTCCCAGGGTAGGTATGCCTAAAATATTTTTCAGAGCCCTGTTCTGGAGAACTTGAATTTCGGAAACCTGTTTCTTGGTAGCAAAACCCCATATACATGACAAATATACAAGGTGAGAATGGATCATAGCGTAATAAATAGAAAGCAAAATAGTTTTTTGAAGTAAACCCCTGAGTCTGATAATTAATTATATTGTTCACTGATTTATATCTTGATAAACGAATGATGTTTAATTCTATGATTGAGGGTATACATTATAAGTCGTATTATGCATGTTATTGTAATAAATTAGTACTTTTGTTGAATTGCCATAAAAAATAAATATTTTGAAATAGTTCTTTTGTAATAGTTGTTGAGTTATGTAAGGTCAATGTAATATTGGAACTAAGTTCATCGAAGCAAAGAGTATTGAGAAATAGTAGCCACTTTGGGTAAACATTTGTCTTACTTATCCGCTGAGTGCAGTGCTATTATTTTCAAATAAATTTTCATTTCTCGTCTTTTACGATGCAAATAAAAAAAATATCTATTTTATAGTTTCTGCAGTCTTCTACCAGAACAACAGGATGCGGACCTGAATTTAAAAAAAAAGAAATTTTGTAAAATATATTTAGCCCGATTTATTTAAAAGACAGTCAAAAAATACGTAAAAAAAAAAAACAAAGTCCCTGATATAAAATGCCTTTTTTGTGTATTTATAAATTATTTAATTTAAAACTTCTGTAAAAATTATAAATGTAATTCTTATCAAAATAATATATTTCTACATAAGTAGCAGTATCTCGTAGCCAAGCAACTTATATTATATTACTTATTGTAAAACATAAAATAAAATATTTATGAAAAGAGGAAAAGCCTAATACAGATAAACTTCGAATCAAATGATCTGTTATCAATATGAAAGAATGTGAGATTTGATATGTTCTACATGAAAAAGTTATTTTTTACATTGTTTTCGTCACTTCGAAAAGATCTGAAATTAATATTTTTGTAATTTTTATTTACGAAATTCGCTTACCCAAAAACGCTATTCTATTATGTTGGTAGTAGTATGACGCGTTCACGTATATCCGTTGTGGTAGAAAGAAAAAGACAGACTCGAAGTAAAACGCTTTCTCTCTCGCGATCAGATGTTCGTTTTACCTTTTCGGGCGGAATTAAAAATGTCAATGTTCAACTTATTTATAAAACAATATAAAAAATATTGTGCCGGAAGTCAAGGGTTGCTGCGTGTGTTCCCTCTACTGCTGACAATCCGTTGGCAGTTCAGAACTGCGGGACGTGGTCCTGACTTGGGAGGATGTACAGGAACTGACGGCCGATCGCATCCACATGTCCCACATAGGGATGTTGTTGATGATTCTGACAAATAAACAAATTTTTTATTTTGATTTTTATGAGCTTGATAAAATCGTCAAATGTTTTCTCATCATCTCAGGCAGATGCGGAGAAGTTCCCTCTGGTCCACACCAGATGTATCCCGCCCGATCCCAACACTACATATAAATAATCAATTAAGAACAGTCAATGATAGAAAATCCACTTGATGAAATATAAACCTTGTAAATATAAGCAAGGTAAAAATAAATGTTTTTTTTTTTAAATCGTCAAATGTTAAAGCTCTACTTCTACCACGAGGTGTATACGCCTACTATGTTGTATGATAATATTATTATGTAGATTATGTAGATAGATTATTATTAGGCGAGCAGTAAGCTGCTTATATGCCTTAATCGGACAGTTAGTTAGATTCAAACTTGTCAACTTGACAACTTGTCGAGTCCATTCTTAAACCCGTTCACACTATTCACAATGACCGGCTCCTGCGGTAGCCGGTTCCAGCTATCAACCACTCTGTTGCTCACGAAATGCTTTCGTGGGTTCTGATGAAAACGGGTCTTCTCCAGCTTATGGTTGTGGCCTCGAAGTCGGACATTGTATTTCAGTTTGAAATTTTACACAATTTATTACAGCTATAGTGACGGTTCATTATTTTATATCTTTCGATTAAATCGCCCCTTTCTCGTCTTTTCTGCGGTGTTGTGAGACCAAGAGTTTCCAGTCTCTGCTCATACGGAAGTTGTTTTAGGCTCGGAGATATAACTTAGTAGCCCGTCTTTGGACTCTTTCCGGCATATCGATATCCACAGCAAAGTAGGGGCTCCATATCTGAAAACCCTTCTTCATATATTTTACGTCGCACAAGAATCTAAACATCCTTCTTGGCTCTCTCGTATGATACATATCTGGCTAATGTAAACCAACCGCATTACTATGGCAGCTATAAATTTAGCCATTACGCGGTCGCCGTACATTATAATTTAGGAGGAGCTCCAAACGGACCCGCGCCCACCACCCCTAGCCAGCTACAGGGGTGCAGAAGGTTCGGGTGGTGGGGGGGCGCGGGCGGGTTGAGAAGGATAGTAACAGAGAACATACACAATACAAGTACCTAGGCGAATTTACAAGAAGTACCGCTCAGGATATTCAGTAATAATAATAATAATATAATGGAGATACTACTCTCTATTATCCACACCCAATGGTGCTAGGACACAGCATTGATATACAGTGCAGTGAATATTGATCATTTATTACGCGCCAGTGAAACGTTTACTGTGAAAATCACATTAAAATAAATATTTCATATTGACCCCCAATGGCTTAAGCCTAACGAGGCGGACCGTCACAGGAAAGTCAAAAGGAAATAACCGTAACGACAATACTAATATCTGTTCATTTGTTCATATGAATTGTCCTTCATTTTCCACTTAGCCTGTTAGCTAGGGCCATTCCGCCCATTATAGGTAATGCCTTCCGTTAGTTTTAATATACGTGACAGAAAACTTTACACTACTTTTTACATATAACTTTACACTGTTATTAGAGAAATAATTTATCTGTCATATGACATGACTCTCCTGTCATAGTAATCGTATTGCATAGAAATAGAAGGCTTTATGATTATCAAGTGTGTACTTTTGTAAAAGTTTTGCAGCCTTATGCGCACTTTAAACGGGACAGAAAACTGCACAGTTTCTTGTTCATAAAACTGTGCAGTCTGTCAAAAGACACACTAAAAATGTGTATTTTTTAAGCGCGATCCAATTATAAAAATTTATGGCGCGATCGTAAGTTATTATCGTATGTTTGCACACAGGAAATTGTATACATAGCTAATAATGTAAATATGTTATTTGTTTTTTACGTTTTTTAAAAACATTCAATATATCAATATCTACGCTTACATAAAAAAACCATTAACTGTCAGGTCACCCAAACGTCGCGTCGGCCATTCAATATTCCATACAGTTTTTTGTTTTATACGTGAAACTGTACAGTTTTCTGTCCTATATAAAGTGAGCTTTATTCTAAATACAAGTGTAGCTATACTGTAAGCGATAGTTTGTCGTTATTAATTTGACTATAATTATGAATTTAATTGGGTTCTCGGCATCATGGATGTCCATTGTTGGCAATTTGCGTCAGAACTCCGGGTCGTGAACCTGATTTGGGAGGAAAATTGACTTTGTCCACGGTCCTCCAGGACGCTGAGAACCTGATGCTTAGAAACTAGTATCCCTCTGAGACATCCATTCTCAAAACTCATTAGTCCAGATGAGTTTTGAGTATAGAAACTTCAACATATTTTTTTCATTGGATTTTATAAAAAAGGACTTGTGTTAATACAAATTAGTAATAAACCAAAGTATAATTATGTATTTTTTAAAATAAGGTTCTACAGAGTTCCCTATAAAACTGCAAGGGTTTACTCGTATCTCCTTGGGAGTGTTGAGAATGTAATGTGCTTTTTACAATAATAAAAGATACCTAGCCGCTTTTAACTCGTAACATTTTAGAAATGTTTCATAACCCGAATTTGAATAGATGATAATTATATTTGTTTACGTTTAAATCACGGCTACGTAGAACAAATGAATTGACTTACATTCCAATTGCTCTATAATCATCCAAAGTGTAGGCAAGAACCAATAGACAAGAAGAAATATGGCTTACTGGCAATACTCAGTATGTTTTTATGCGTAGTTGGGTACATATAAAGGGCGCCGTTCAACTCATTTTTTTTTAAGTCGAGAGAGAAGGATACCTTAGTATTGTGCCGATACCTCCTTTCAGAATGCGCAATGGATAAATAACGATTCTTCACTAAGCGATTCAATCCACTTTGAAAAGTTTTTTTTTATCATTTAGCGTCGGGGGCTATTTTTATGGCGGGCGGATCGCGTATGGAATTATCTTATGGTACTGTTTCTAGAGGTAGGTAGTAAGGGGCTGTGAGTAATGCCCAGGTCAGGTAATACATCACCACTCCGAGCCATGGCGGTCAGTCTCGAGGGAGGGGAAACTGCCCTGTATCCTGTATCCCTCTCACCCCGAGTGCTTTCAAACATTAATACCCGTATGCAGAGACGTACCTTAACCTAAGAACGTACTTTCCGATCGCCTTGCAGTGCCAAACGACACAGTAAGACGATTAGAATTTCAGTAAGGGTGCGTGTAAAAATATTGTAGAAAATGACGACTGCGGCACGGTACAAATTCAGAAAGACGTATCTCATAACAACCCAGAAAATCATCGTACCGGCGCGCGGCGCGGTGAGGAGAGTAGAATGTGCTCTCAGTAAGGATGATGACCAAAGAACGTTACAACTTCAGGTAGAGGTAGTAACAACAGTTCTTGTTCCGTAAAATTAGCAAGCCAGTCTAGAAATTGAACATTGCAACGCGATTCGAAATATCAGCAAGAAAAACAACCAGAAAAATAAACCATCATTAAAATGGCAAAATATTATATTAGGTGATTTCACAGCCTCTGATTTGTACCGTGTCGCATTCTCAGATGTATTAATTGCTGGGTTTCAGGTTGAGGTTTTTACAGGCGTTTTTATAAATGTTTATATTTTAGGGTTATTGCAAGTCTTTGGCTTTCTTGACCATGCAATCATGGTGCCACTTTGTCTCGAGTTAATATTATCTTCTTGACTATGAATACGGGTGTACGTCAGGAGGTACTGAAATGTACAACAGACGCCGGTAATATGACCACCGACTCTCCGTATTTAGACATAATAGTAACTCGTCCTGCAGCTACCAAGCTTATGGTCTTTTGTAATTATAACCCTTTTTTATTGTTATAACACTACTACTACTACTCTCACTTATCCGACTCAATAAGTGCAGTGAATCTCGATAATGTGTTACATGAAGGCAAGGTGATCAGTCTTACGAATCAGCGCTGGTCCAGAGTATCACATATGAAAATATTCTGATGTGAAAATCACATTCGAATAAATACTTTATATCAACATGAATAAAAATAAATCGGGAATCGAACTGCGACCACAAGCATGGCAGCCAAACGCGGTACTCAAATAAAATCATGCACTTTTATTAATATTTTACTAATTATTACAACCTTTTACAAACGGAAACACATAAACCTTAAACTTCGTTTAGATGAGTGACGCATTGAACATTCTTCGATCACATTTAAAAATTCCATTAATTACACCATGTATACCCTTGGAGATTATTAAATCACCCGAAGTTTTCAAACAAAATATAAGATAAACTCAAAGAAACCCCATGGTTTTCAGTGTTTTTACTTTAAATTGTCACCTGAAGTTTGCTCGATACTCTTTTCTTGCAAGATGACCAACCTCAAGTTTCATATTAGACATTATGAAATATTTATTCAGATAAATAATTAATATGTACTCCATCGGCAATCGTGTCCGCGACCTTTTGCGTGGTACTAAGCCACTTCACGATATGCCCACGCAAAATAAATTACCCATCTAAATGTGGCCTAGCAGTTGAAAAAAACTTCAGTTTAACGATGACATAAATTCACAAAACATCGCAAGTTTATAGCACAGATGCGGGGAGATTATAATTTACGTGCACTAAAATCAGGGGCCTATTGTTTTACGGTCGTCGGTACTTAAACCTACAATCTAGTACTAATATTATGTTTTACCAGCCAGATATGTAGGTACGATATAAAAATGAAGGGTTCTCTACTTTAATGGGTCCGTATGAAATATCGCTGCACTTGAAAAGTATTTAGTATGTAGAGGGGTCTATCATTAACAAGTTTATTCTCGTGTAAATTATAAGGGGAAATTGAAACCGAGAAAGGGGTGTAATTATTTTGATCGTCGCAGAACCAACGTACGTTTGTCAACATTTCTAATGTGGGGTTGGGAAGAAAAAAATATCGGATCCGCTGTTTTTAATATTCCATGTTTGATACCTTGGACTGGCACTGAAACGTAAAACTGATAATCTCGCCTTCATGTTACAAGGTACATTCCACATGGTGTGCCAATGCAATGCCCTGTGCACCATTAGGTGCGGATAAGGGAAAGTAGTAGTAGTAGTAGAATGTTTAATATTTTTCTTCTTTTTTGCCCACGTTCCTATACCTTAAAACTACTTTAATTTTTTAATGAATTATTTTAAAAAAAACAGTCGAATTCATTTCATGTTTCGAACCTCATACTTTAAAAATAAAATTAACTAAGAAACAATTTGGTCATGTTAATATACTCAGTTTGTATGGGGAAATATGTGGGCACATTGTGCAAATATAAAATAATTTAAATACTTTTTGTGTATACTTAGTTTTTTTATAAATGAAATATTTACAAAATTATGCTTTGTTTTATTTACTGTTTCTTGTTAGTACTGTCGTATATCTTCTTTGCGTTTTCTAGTATCAAAACTTAATAGATATCCTGTTGAGGGCAATTTTTGGAGCAAATTATGCTTTGTTTTAATTACAGTTTTTTGTTGTTATTGTTGTATATCTCCTTTACGTTTTCTAATTTCAAAGCTTAATTAAAGATATCGTGTTGAGGGAAATATTCGCCTTAAGAAATTAATATTGTAATAAATTAATTACAGAAAAGGGGTAAATACTTGCCAATTAAGAATTAACACACCTTGTTAATAGTGTGTATGTATGTAGATAGGTGAGAACAGGGTCCTTTTGGTTGGGTACGTGGTACGTCATATCTCAGCACACGTACATCCATATCGTCAGATGATTTACCACAAGTTAGTATCTTGTCGGCCATGTTAGGTAAATTATTCACAGCACGCGTTCATGTTCATCAATGGTAGTCTCGATTATAAAGTTACCAGGGGAAATATTAAAGCGAAAAGGTAAATTTTATAATGTCTCGTGGGAAATCAAAACATGACGCGCCTGAATCACGGCCTTTAGACTAGGTACTATAAGGGTGCAAGAAGACATTGTTATAAAAACTTCCACGCTTTTACCTTTAACCCTGGACACCTAACCTTCGTCGAACTGACGAATACTGAATAACGAATACGCTGTATCTTTTTGCCCTGCACGTCGATGATCGTATTGTTGCTTGTCAACTCAATACTCGCCACGGTCTCTCGAGAAGCAGGACCATCCGATATGTAAGTACACAATTCTTCAAGATGTTGCGAATTTACTCGTCGTTTCGACTAATGGTTAAGTATAAATAAACCTGTCATTTTTGGGTTTCCAAAACTAGTGCCCCACTAAAAATTGTTTAAAAGAATAAATATATTTAATAAAATTTTATCAAATTGTTTCATTGATCAACATAACCTTTGCCTCGTATGTGTCTAATAAATACAACAAAAACATGTGTTAATTTAAAAATATTCTCTTCGAAAAACAGTTCGTCGAATCGACGAATGGTTAGGTTTAATAGGGTATCTACGAACGTTAGGTGTCCAGTACCTCAATCACAAATTATTATCGACGTGCTTAAAAACGTGCTAAGCATTTGACCGATTACAATGCACATACGTTCATATTACGGTCGCGTTTCCAAGCACCATGGATGAAAGGTACAACAAATATCATCTGTGGCTAAACGTTAAACGTCAAATCAAGAAAGTCAACGCACGTGTCGGTGTGTCTTCTATTATTCAGTTAAGTTCAGTGCCGAATAATCGTCATTTATTATATAAAATAAGAGTATATAATATTATTATTATATGGTAATTATTATGTCGACTGCTTTTCTCAATATTTGGCTTGCCGAACGCCGGCAAAATGCAATACGGCACTCGAGAAAAACTGTGCGAATGTCTTGATATAATAAAATACTCAGTAAAATCAATGAAAATAAAACCCTGTATTTGTTATTTATCATAACTACGTCGTCATAATATTATGTGCATACTTTGACAAATGTTTCGTTTTATTGCTTTCTCAAATTGATTTAAAGCAAATAAATGACATGATAAATTGTGCACAAACAATTAAAACTCTATAGAACTAAATTATTTTACTTTACTTACAGTTTTGGCGTATTTTCCATATTTAAAGCGGTATTTAAACATTATTCGATACGTATAATGTCTCGAAACGTAAATATTTTGAGTTTTGACATTTAATATTAGGTGTTGCCAAGCATCAGGTTAAAATGTGGCAATATTAAAAAAGAATATGAATAATCTCGATCGTAAACTTTTAACGGATGTTCCATTGTGATCGCGAAAACATTAAACATCCATGGTGAGAAATTGCTATCACGTCGCTTATTAGCACGTCGATAGTCATTTGTGATTGAGCTACAGGGTTTAAGGACAATGTTCGTCTCTTTATTCTTAGTCGTGCTGCTCAATGCTAAGCGTCGTGGTGCTCTGATTGTACAGATATAAACTGAACTGATCGCCTCCGTTTCTCCTGATCTTTGGCCATAATACCCTTTATTTGGTACCCATCTTACCCATCTTGTCGGGGCCGTCCTCTAGCTTGCATTTCCCTAAAACGGCCTGGTTTTCCAGACCCTCATTGTTTCTGACACTGTGTCGGAAATACAGTTGTGTCCTTTTCCTTTTTATTAATTGATTTAATATGGTTTTCATAAAAACCTTTTAGTCCTAGATGGTAATGTGTGAGTAATCTTTGGTCAACAATTTAAATTAAAAACACGTGAAGCCGTACATTTTTTTAGAGTTTATATTTTATTTTGTGTATAAAGTTAGAACTAAAAAAATGTAACGTTGTAACTGTTTTCAATAAAAAAATATTTTTTATCGCTTTACGTCATAAACGCGAGACATGTTTTTTATTACATTACGTAATTACACTGCTGGTCTATGCCAGCAAATAAGTTTTTTTTTAACCTAAAACCAACGTCATTAGCGTTATTTCTCTAATACATCCCAACTAATGTGCTGTCATGAAAAATAATATCAGTAATTATCCTATTATTATTAATTCCTTTTATAAACGTGATTGATAAGCTTTATTCCCAATTCAATACCTTACAGCGTAATTATTTCCTTTATAAATTCTATATTCCCTAACTGCACAGTTCAGGCTTATAAACACACTTGTATGCAATATACTATATGTATGATAATTCGATGCTTGTGTACATCTGTATGTAATTATGACCTATGAAAAAGTCCGCTTGGGGGTATGAAACGAAACAAATTAATAAATAAAATTCAAAATAGTAAGCTATTGGCTCAAACCGTCAAAGACTCTGCAATTACAGCTATTTGATTGATTGTTTTTAAAGCCACACTTCAAATACGAGTAAATACCGAAGAATCTATTTCAGACACAATATTGGTAGCCATGAATATCAGAAGAATTTTAGGTATGCGGTCGTTTGACTTTGTAAGGAACACAGAGGTGACGCAACGGACACAGCAACTCTTGGTATCTACTGTCATCCGGCGAAGGCGTTTCGGCTGGCTATGCCATATACTACGTATGCCTCCCGAAAGCCTTAACCATGCTTGCCTATTTTACAAGGCATCAGGTTCTCGACGTCCTGAACGTTGCCCGAACAGAACGACCATTTTGATAAAACAATTTTATCATTTGCACGTGTTGTTGAACGTATATCCATCCATGGTGATTTGGAGAAACAGGCTGTAAAAATGACAACCAATTTGACAGATATCGCTTCAACAATATGGCCGCTATCAACTGTCAAAGTTTGGAAGTCCCAATTGGAAGACCCCTGACAAAGCATTCGATCTTTCTACTAGTCTCTGTCACCTGCCAACCTCTTCATTTCAGATGTTTTGTTTTGATCAGGATTTCTACAGTTAGAAGATTTAAAGAACGAGTGTTCAAGCACAAACAAGCGATCGGCTGCCAGATTAGATGCGATTTGATTGGCTTGCTTGGCGATCGCCGGTTTCGGAGATACCCTCCCTTCTTCAGGGCTTTGTATTATATTATTATACAACTAAATAACATATACATAGTTTTTCCTAATATTATTATACATAGCCTTGAAGAAGGAGTATCTCCGAAACCAGTTGGCATTTTAAAAAATAAATAAGTGGTTTAAAAACAACAGTGTGTTTAATTTCATATAAATTACTTGTTTTATTGTGGGTAATTCAGCTTGAAAAACTACGTATAGGTTATTTAGTTATATATACCAGGTAGTTCTTTCTTACCTTTATAGGGTGCAAAAGCAGCTCTTATTTTGCCTTCTAAACTCTCATCTGTTCTGCCAAATTCTGACTTCTACAGGGATATTCAATAGGGAGGTAAATTTGTATGTAGAAAGAAGCAGTTTGCTGGAATTCTTTCAGCGCAGCAGGGTGAAGAAGGCGACCATTACATCAATTGTTTCTTAGTGTATTCTATCATTCACTGCACTTAGTGTATCGATGCAGTGCCCTATGCACCGTTTGGTGCAGATAAGGGAAAATAGTAGTAGGAGTGTAAAATAGTAGTATTATCATTTAAAACTATGCTTAGCGTGCCAGACTTCTTTAAGTTAATATTTTCTTCTTGCTTCTTCGAGGTCTAGTCGAATGAAACCTGTTTTATTAATGTATTACGTTGTAGTAAGAGCAGATATAAAACTTCTCGATATGTTCTACAAGATCTTATAGAAAAAGATCATTGAAAGGTATCTTTTTTTGGTTTTATACTTTTTATTAACTAACTGCAATAGCCCTTGTACGAGTCGCATAATATGTGACAGGAGGTTCAATGGTACCATAATATATTAGATCTGTCGTGTCACCTCAGTAGAGCACTCTAGGTAGGTCTTACCAGTATACCAGATAATTAGCGGCCCTTTTAAAAACTAATTTTAAATATTGTAAATATTTCGTTTCCAATTGGAAACGAAATAATTGAACGAAAACTGGAACCAATTGATACCTGATATTTTTACACCGTGTAACAAAACTCGATGCACAAGCGGGAAACTATTGAATCTATGTCATATTTCATGAATTATTTTTTATACTTGACCCATAATTTTCAAGAAAATTGAGTAAGAATTCGAGAAATTCTCATAAATTGCTATCATTTTTTTACTCAAATTGATACTACCCATAAAGAAATCAAAAACAAAAGTTGAATTTTAATAGGAATTCGTGCAATTCAACTTAATCTTTGGTAATTTTGTAAGCTTTTACAAGAAAAAAATCATTTTAAAGCTCCCGAAGTCATAGTACACATTTGACTCCAAATATGATGCAGATTAACCAGTTTTCAAGTTGTACTACGAGTTTTGTTACTCCGTGTATTATATGTCAAATACGGCGAGGGACTCCATATTTTATATTTACGAATGCAAATTTTATTGAGGAGGGAAAATTAAGGAAACAGTGTGATGTGCATCTTGTCTATATATTTTTATTTAAACCGGTATGATCTGATTTAACATGACGTGAACATTACTGAATCTAATTACATTATTATCATAACAATGAATTCCATATTTTTATCAAATAGAGGTTTTTATATAATACAAACTTATTTTTTATCGATGAATCTTCACGCTTTCTTTGTTCTGCGGATCTCAAAAGTAGGTATTTTGGGCATGGGATGAATTTAACAACGCTGTTTTATAGGCATAATATGAAAACTACTGAAGAATAGGTATGAAAAGAAAAGAATCAATAATTGATATAAGCTCTAGTCATGCCCTACATGTTTGTTCATCGATTTACTATACAATACAATTTACTTTATTGTAATTTCGATGTGATTAAAAATCTAATGCGCTTTTTTTCTTCATCCGTAATAATATTTGGTAGAAACTACTTTTCTTTAATTTCGTGCATTTTCTAAGACTTTTGTGTGATATGTGGTCGTTTACCCTGTGACTTTTTAGCAATATCATATTAGTAATTAGACAATTTTGATACTTTGTTTGAATAAAAAGTTTGATTCCAAAGGATTCACGACACCTCGTGATCAATTGAACAATCATAACGCAACGAAAATAACTTAACATCAATTAATTACCTTAATTCTTTTTAGAATAGTGCCAAAATCTATCGATACAATAATTTTATTAAGCATAAATTAACAATTACTTTTTATTATGTATTTACAAAAAGACAAATATTTTCAATATAGCTACACAGTAGCCAGTTACACAAGTGTTATTATAATAGTTCATTTTTCATAATTTTGAGTTAAAAATCGCCATAATTCCTTATTATTATCAGAGACAAAGATATTTCATAAAAAGTTTTTGTTATTAATAAATATTAATCATTGGATTAAAGAAAGAAATTATTTATATATCAGTTGGTGGGAAATGAGATTTCTAACTAAATTTGTTAAAAAACTTTTAAGGTTTTTATTAGACAACGAAATTTTTTTGTAGAACTTTTATAATGAACAACTTCCTGAAATAAAGAAGTAAAATTAATAGTTAAATTATGGTTAATTCTACCTTAAGTGTATTAAAAATCTGCTTCCCGTAAAATGTTGAGCTATAACGTGAGTTCATAGAATCGATTAAAAACTATTTTTTGAATGTAAGTAGGTAAATAATTTTACAGAGAAACGAAAAAATAATATTGCACGTTAACAAAAATATTTTTCATAAATATAATTTACGATTTTTTTTATTTTTTACAGATTCTTTAAAATTTAAACTACGTTAATTTGTTGTATCCTCTTATTCAATATAATAGATATAAAATAATGATACCTACATGAAATTATTTCGCAGAGAGATTTATTAGAAAAAAAGCAATCTTTCAAAAATTACAGAAAACTCAGCTTAGCTCACATTTCGTTCTATCGTATCTTAATATTGCACATGTCGTTAAATATAATTAATAATTGTCATTATAGCATTTTGGTGAGCCTACGAACTAACAAATATGTACGAGTAAGCGGATATGTTCACTTTAAAGGATTTATTTTATGTACAAAGTCCATAATTTGTTAATCTAGTCCCGTTTATGATACAAACTAGTTACTGTGAATTAGTTAGTCTAATTTGTGTGGATCTAGTAATTCCAATATATTGTACGTCGGTTTGTTTGTTTGTTTGTTTACACGCGGAGTGTGTGGTGGGTAGGTATAAAGGTGTAAGGTCAGTAGCCGTAGCCGGGCGGCGGCGGCGGCTGGTAGGCCAGGGTGGGCCCGCCGGTAGGTCAGTGCTGCGCGGCGAACTTCATGCGCTTCTGCTTCTGGCGCTGGTTGCAGAACCACACGCGCACCACGTTCTTCTTCAGGTCCAGCTTCTCTCCGCGATGGCCGCGATCTTCTCGCCCGACGGGCGCGGCTGCACGGCGAAGTAGGCCTCCAGGCTGCGCTTCTCGGGCGCCGCGATGGACGTGCGCTTGCGCTTCTTCTCCCCCGCCGGCAGCACGCTGGGCGCGTCCGGGTCGCGCCGCTTGTTCTTGGCCTGCGCCTCCGCCTCCTCCAGCCACGCCTGCAGGATGGGCTTGAGCGCGATCATGTTGTTGTGCGAGAGCGTGAGGCTCTCGAACCGGCAGATGGTGCTCTGCGAGAGCGCGCCCACGCCGGGCAGCTTGAGGTTGGCGAGCGCCTTGCCCACGTCGGCCTGCGTGACGCCGAGCTTGATGCGGCGCTGCTTGAAGCGCTCGGCGAAGGCCTCCAGCTCGCGGGGGTCGGTGTCTGTGTCGGGGTGCAGCGCGGGCTGCATGGCGTGGTGCGCGGCGTGCGGCGGGCCGCCCAGCGCGCCGTGGTGGTGGTGGCCCATCACGTGGTTCATGCCGTACCCGTGCAGCTGGTGACCGTCCCCGCCCATCGGGGCCAACGCCATGGGCGACGCGGCTATGGGGTCCAGCATCTCCAGACCCTCCATGCCGTGGTGGCCCATCTGAAAGGGGTGCAATTCCTAAATATTAATCAACTCCGTTTAATTATATCCTTACACGTCAACTCCACATATTTACAAGCATGCACATTTCAAATTACACATATATAATTTTGTAATATAATCGAAGCTGAAAGGGCCTATCTTAGCTAGCTACAATTATAAACAGTATCTACACATATATACGCAGTCTGTTCAAAAAGTATCGCGAATTTTATATTTTTTCAAAAAGTATTTATTTATTCATGAATATCTATTTTGTCCCCTTCAAAGTAATTCCCCTCGGATATAATACATTTATGCCAACGTTTTTTCCAATCCTCGAAGCACTTAAAAAAATCATTTTTTGTGATCTTGTTCAGCTCCTCCTTCGATGCCGTCTTTATCTCCTCAATCGTGGCGTAGCGTCGTCCTTTCATGGGCCTCTTCAGTTTTGCAAACAGGAAAAAGTCACAGGGGGCCAGGTCTGGGGAATACGGTGGCTGCGGCGCTATTACTGTGTTGTTTTTGGCCAAATATTCGCGCACAAGCAACGATGTGTGAGCAGGGGCGTTATCATGGTGCAAAAGCCAGTTTTTGTTCTTCCACAAATCCGGGCGTTTCTGGCGGATTTGCTTCGCGCAAATTGCGCATAACTTGCAGGTAATATTCCTTATTGACCGTACTACCCTGTGGCAAGAGAAACTCATGATGCACCACGCCCCTGCAATCGAAGAAAACTGTGAGCAAAACCTTCACGTTCGACCGAACTTGGCGCGCTTTTTTCGGTCTTGGCTCATGCGGCAGCTTCCATTGGGATGATTGAGCTTTGGTTTCCACGTCATAACCATAAAACCCATGATTCGTCACCAGTTATGACCCTCTGGAGCACATTTGGGTCGTCACGGACCGAGTCCAACATCTCCTGAGCAATGTTAACGCGATGCTGTTTTTGGTCGAAATTGAGCAATTTTGGCACGAATTTCGCGGCGACCCGACTCATGCCCAAATCATTGGTTTAAATCGAATGCAACGAGCCAATCGATATTTTTAGGTCCTCAGCAACTTCTCTAACGGTGATTCGACGATTGGCTAATACTATTTTCTTCACTTTATCAATGTTTTTTCGTCTGTTGTTGACGTGCTCGGGCGTCCGGCACGTTCTTCGTCGTTCACATCTTCTCGGCCTCTGAGAAAATTTTGTACCACCGATAAACGTTGCTTTGGTCCAAGGTAGCTTCACCATATGCCACAGTCAACATTCGGAATGCGTCCGCGCACTTTATTTTGTTTTTCACACAAAATTTGATACAGATTCTTTGATCCATTTTTTGGAATAGGCAAAAATCGAAGACGAGCCAAAACACATCCAAGCAAAACAGCTGTCAAAAATTAACTAAACATTCAAAATGTCCGACCTTGTCAGCATAAGTAAGGGACGTGAGTACCAACATAACGCTACAAAAAAATCCAAAATCAAATATACGTAGCCCGCGGAAATTCAAAATTCGCGATACTTTTTGAACAGACCTCGTATTTTGGTATTAATATGAGGAGGTTGGTATTTTGGATGCGAATTTTTGGAAGCTTTTAAAGTCATGTTGTTGACAGAAATTGCCGACTTTGGAGTTAGACTTTGACTGCATTTATTTATCTAGTACATAATTTGTGAAATCACATTTTGAATCTTCGTATTAAAATACTTTAAATAATTAAAATAACTAACATTCCTTAAAAGAATAGGAACTAGATCCAAATCCGCGAGTAAAAAAAAAGATTTATTGAAAGGGGTACAAAGTGAATCCAATTATAATCTGCCTCCTTGACAAATTGATTTACAAATAATGTTTTAATCTTTTAGCGCACGTCGCGTCACGGGGCGGGCGGCGGGCGGCGGGCGGGTGATCTGAGCCGCGGTCGCGTGGCAGTGCGTGCGCGCACTAACCCAAGGGACTGTAATACGATTTCCCGGAAGCAAATTGTTCTTCGTGGAGCCATCTGAAGATAGAATAACCCACTGCAAGATAATTGAGCCGTGTGATTATAATATCCATTATCCTCCAGAAATAATTGAATCATGATATCATTGAAATAGCAAGCCGAAGAAAAATTAGTTGATCAAGAAAACAGACGTTACTTTTTAAATGCAGTCAAGTCATTAATCGATTTCGGGCTACTTTCGAACAGTCGGAAATAACTATGCGCAGGTTGTAAACAAGTGCAGGTTGTGCTAGAGTGGGAATCGAATCTAGGCCAATATTTTGAATATTGCTGTGTTATTCCATAATGATTGAAGATACACCTTGAAAGTGTACGTATGTTAATGCGTATTAGTTTTATGTAGGGCATTAGGTGGTTTGACTTCATAACCAACGCTGAAGTTAGAGAACGGGCGCAGCAACCTCCAATAACTGGAGTCGTGAAGATGCGGCGATGGACCTGGCTTGGGCATGTACTCCGGATGCCTCGGGAGAGCCTGAACCCGAGCTGCCTCTTCTTTACGCCTGCAGGATCCTGCCGTCATGGCAGACCATCGATAACCATCCTACGGATGTATTCGGCGGAGCTGATGTATGCGGGCCCGACGTGGGAGGAGGCGAGAGAGCTGGCTGGTGACAGGGTCTCCTGAAGGGATCTAGTGATGTCCAGATGCTCCACATAGGAGCGAACGTGGCGAAAGAAGAAGAAGAAGAAGAAGAAATGGATGATAAACTTCTATATTTTCTTGATATTATATTGTATTACTTATGTCTGCTTGTCTCCGTTCAGATATCACTTTTTTTATTGAACCCAGATCTTCTGACAAAAAGTCTGATACCATCTATGGGACCACAACCAAGATCGAGTTTATGTTATGTATAGTGATTTTTAATCCGTTTTATTGTTTCTTTGCATATGGAATATAATTTATGTACAACATAATATCTTTGTACAATGCAGGGTATAATACTTGTACAATAAAATATATTTATTTTACAAGTATCCATTTGACGTGAGTGTATTATTCCTTTGTATTCTAAGTACATGCAGAATAAATATTGTCACTAATGTCTGATGATATAATATGATGATTTCGATGTTCATTTTTATCTCATTCTGTCCATCAACAAATTTTGTTTTCCTTTTCCCCAAATCAATTCACCCTATCCCAGAGGCTCTAAAATGGTGAACCGTGAATAAACATAGAAATTTTAACATTACTAAAATAAATGCCACATTTGAAATTTGAATGGAGTTATGCGTAGTTCAATTCGGATTAGTCGGCCGATGAAATAATTATCATTAATTCATTCCGATGTCGACGCGGAATAATTTATCAGTGAACTAGAAATTATTTACATGGATTTTTCAGTTATTTTGTATGAATTATTATGAATTTCAAATTATTTATTGTTTTATCCATTCGCACGATAAAAATATTAATTAAGTACGATTTAATGATTTTTTTACAAAAGAATTAAAAACGTATTGATGGACATAATAAAGATTTTTGACATAAAATTAATTTAAAAGGTAATTTGTACGCCTAATAGCATAGTGGAAGCACATTTGGCTACCGTGCATGAGTTCGCGGGTTCGATTCCCGTTGGGGGTCAACATATGTATTTATTAACATTTCATGTTTGATACCTTGGGCTGGTTCTGAAGCGTAAGACTGATCATCTAACCTTCATGTAATAAAATGATCAAGATACACTGCACTTGGTGTACCAGCCAAGTGCTCTATTCACCATTGGGTGCGGATAAGGGGAAGTAGAAGTATAAGAAGTAGTATTATTTTTGGTACACCAAATGCAGTAGGTATATCTTGATCATTTTCTTTCATGAAGGTAGGATGATCAGTCTTACGCTTCAGGACTTGTCCAAGGTACATATCACACATCTTGAAATAACATATCAATTTTCTAGTTTCATTCCCGTCAAAACAGGCTTTTCTGGTAAGAAAATCTTTGATTTATTTTTTTAATGAAAATTTGGATTTTAATAAAGACGAAAATTATTAACAATTCGATCTTAGCGTTTTTTCGCTTTTTATTGTGCATGTCAAATATAAATGAATAAAAATATAAATTACACTAAAATATACATTAAAATATAAATAAACAAAAAAACGTGAAAGGAGTGGTAAAAGAAGAAGAATTATAACAATACATATTTAATTTTTCTTCTCGTGTTATATTACTGTATATTTTGTCCTTACTTAATATATAGTCCTGTGTGTACCAATATGAAAACGAAAAAAAGTATTTGTATGTGAATTTTATTGGGAAACGCTGCTTTTTAATATCTTGTCGCTTCGCGTTTGAATGATGAAAAATACTTCTCAATCAAAAAACACTAAAATAGGGTTGTAGTCGGCTCGTTGCGCGCACGAGGGGCGGACTCACCCCTAACCTCAAACTTTATCAGCCGTAGAGCGAACTAATTCTCATGTTCAGTTACAAATATCTCACCCGCACTGAATTCTCTCGGAGCGGAGGGTTGTAATGAGAATTGTTACTATTATAATGTGTCACTTGTTATGATTAATTTCTGGGGGCACGGTTAGCTCGGCGTTTTCATGAGAATTAAAAATTAGCAGTCCTAAATACTCAATACTAAAGTATTGCATGTTGCGATATCAATATTTTTTATAGATGAAGAAACTGTTTGTTTAGATTTTAACACACTTAAAGTGATTTTTGGAAATGATAGCTCAAGCTATTCAAATATCTTCAAATGTTATGTTTAATGTTTACGAATTAAAGTTTTTTGCTTTCATTTTATTTTCTTGACTTCGTGCCATCGACAATCAATGGCAATTTTTTAAAGCTTGGTACAGTCGTCACCTAGTAAGAGTTTGCTCGAAATTAATTATCGCTTTTAAGAATATCTCTTAATTATTTCTAAGCGGTATACTCCAACTAAAGCTAGTAGGTACATTGATCAGGTGAAGAGATGAAGAGGCTGGTGCTTGCAGATCAATCCTATGATTGTAACGTTTTTTTAAAGCTGAGCCATAATAAATTGGAAGTGAGTCTATCCTACGCGGTCAATTTTAATTCAGATTACACGCACAGAATATATTTTATTCAGGTCCCATCATAGACTTTTCACCCCTAGAGACATAATATATGGAAGCATTTTTACTGTGTCGAATTGAACGTCAAATCCAAGACATCCGTAGCTCGGAACCGAACCTCCTTCTTAGTTTGTCAGTCAATCAACAAGTCGCCAGGGCAGGCGGTTGTAGCCTACAGGGGGGCTGTTGAGGATCCAAAGGGGGAGTTCTTTATTTATGAGGGGGTATCAAACAAGAGGAAACCCATTTCCAGAGAATACTTTAACAACGTTGCCGGTATTGTATAGACATGCGTTCGGTCCCCTGAGCGCCGTATTTCATCATTAACCCCCGGTTCCTAGCCCCCGAGCGATCCCCGTTTAAAAACATCACCCGGCCGCGGTGGGATTGGAACGGTGAACTGCGAGCTGCGCTGCGTGACAATGCTCGCAGCTAGTGGCTACACGATCACCTGTTAAGGTATTTTCTTCATTCTAGATTCGAACATCGGAATACGTATGTTGTAATAAAACTTAAAATTCCAAATTCGAACATCGGTACTCGAACATAGTGAAACATTTTCCAAGGCCTAAATTTGAACATCGATATATGTACGTATTGAAACATTTTCTTAATTCTAGATTCAACCATCAATGTACCGTGTTTTTAGTCATTTTGAAACTTTTTCAAAAGCTAACCAAAATGAACGACACGTAATTCATAAATTTTAATGTACTCGCTAAATCCATTTTAACTTATTTTATGCGGACAAGATTTATTTGTGAAATATTTTATTCTAGATCTACTTATTTACTTTTATTAAAACAATTTATTCAGAGCAAAGATAAAATTTAATCCTTTTGAGACCCGATTTGTCGTCCATTAAGGAGAGATTACAGGAAAGATTTGTCACATAATATAAACATAAATAATCTTAGCTATGCAAGTTACTGATAATTTTATTTATCAAAGAATGATAAATATTGCTATTTATTAGGTCAGCCTGTCCGATTATAATATTATGTGGCGACAAACCTACATTTAAATGAGTTAGATTGATGTGCATTAAATTAATGCATACTGATGAATAATCATTATCAAGATAATTCTAAACTAAAACGATTTATATACAATACATATATATATATATACATGACCAAATTAATGCATTATGTTTTAAAAATAAAACAGAAATCAAAATAAATTGGAAGCAAAGACATCAACCTCAAAACAATGATATGATAATATGCGAATGTTGCTGGAAATCATACTATTGGTAGTTGTACAACCTGAAAACTGGTGAATCTACATCATATTTGGAGTCCAATGTGTACCGTGACTTTTAAATCTGACCTTGAAATTTTTTTTTCTTCTCATAAAAGCTTTCATGAGTACCGCAGATTAAGTAAAATTGCATAAATTCATATTAAAAAGCTGTTTTTTATTTTGTTTTATTAATGGATAGTATTAATTTGACTTCGTACCTACTAAATTTTCTCGAAAACTATGGGTCAAATAAAAAAAAAAAATTAAAAAATCGACTCCAAATATTATGTAGATTCACTGGTTTCCTGCTTGTTCATCGAGTCGTTACACCATGCATAACTTACCAGAAAAAAAATATACTTTTTTTTTCATCATTCCATTCATCCACTTTTGTTACACCCTGTAGGTCTACCTACTATTAATGATTTTAAGTATTTTTTTTGGTTTTTTGAAATAATTAGATATTAAATATTTTTGAAATGAATAGATAAAAGCAAATGCCGCAACCTCCATAATATAGCTCAGTATTTCATTACTTTGACCTCAAATTTCAAAATTGTGGTTTTGGCCAGGCTCCTAATTTATAATGTGCTTAAATGTTGTTTTTCACACAAAAATATATCATAAATGATACCTTGGACTGGCACTGAAACATAAGTCTGATCATATCACGTTCATGTAATAAATCGTGGGTGTACAAGGAAAACCGGTTAACTACGTTTTCGCCATATTTGAGTTATTAATTTCAGATTTTTACCCTCATATTCGGTTAATTTATATCACCACTAATAACTGAGTTTCAGAATATTTAGAGCTAGCTAAAACTTGATTTTTAATGAACAACCAAACTTTTAAATGATTTTACTCAAAACTGTACTTTTGTAGTTGACTGTTTTTCCTTGTATACCCATGAGATGAAGTTACGCTGCACGCTGTGTACCTATGCACCATTGGGTGTGGAAAAGAGAAAGTAGTAGTAGTATAAACGTTTACTTTAAATATTTTTTTCCCAAAATAACAAGTTAGTTTTCTGCTTGTTTCTAATGGCCTAAAGAGGATGCGCTGTCACGTAACCGCGGTCATTTCTCCATACAATCGTAGTCCTGGATTTTCTCCCTGGAATTCAGCACTAGAGCAATGATTTTTTCATACATTCAAAATTTCGTCGGAAAGTGCGTTAATACCATCTTATTTTTCAAATAATTGATTTATCTACTTTAACACATAAATTATCAAAAAAATAATAACACGACGCAAACATACCTCTTCTTTATATCTAAAAAGTGTTAAAAAAATCATTTATATAGTGCTACAGAGATAAAATTAAGGACTACGATTATGTGGAGAAACGGCCACCATCACGTGATAGCATGCCCACTGCCCACTTATATGTTAAACTATTATTATTTCTTCCTTTTAGTTCCTGATACCTCGTAATACCTCGGACTGGTACTGAAGCGTATGACTGATCACCCATCCTTCGTGTAATTAAATTATTAAAATCCACTGAACTTAGCGTGCAGTGCCCTATGCACCATTGGGTGCGGATAAGGGAAAGTAGCAGTAGTAGTATTTCTTCCCTTTCGTTCAGCTGCAGTGTAAATAAGTAAGGAAAATTTTCTTAATTTAGTCCGACTTGCAAAATTAAGTCGTTTTATCATTCTGCCAGCTAAATGCACTAGTTTCCTTTGAAAAATTGAGGTAATACTAGAGCAATTTACACCCACCCCTGACCGTATTATAAATAATAGTAATAAGTGGTCTTCATGGGAAATTTTCCACCGGACAATACTAGGGTGCATTTAACATAGCGTGGTATCGTTCAAAGTGTTAGAGTTGGCACGGGCGGCGCATAGCGTACAAAGTGTATACCTCAAAACTAGTTGGCACGGTGATTAGCGTGCAAAGTGTATACCTAAAAAAAAACTTGAACAAAATAAAGTCAGAATTATCATTATATTGATTTATTTTATGTTTTGTTTTTAAAGACATCAAAAATAATTTTACGATGAAAAATAAAAATCACTAAGCTAACAACACCGCGCGAGTCATTTTTGCGCATTAAAATTATAAAAATGCTAAAATTAATAATTAACTGATTATATTATAGAGTGCAAGAGGAATCTATACTAAAAAATGTTTTTTGAATTTTATCCTCCTGTATTAAAAGTACAAAAAAAATTATTTTTTTGGCACATAAGATAATAGAAAAGATAAAAAAAAGTTTCATGTACCGTTATTTAAAAAAAGGCATTTTAGAAAAAAAAAGCGTTTGAATTCAGGGAAGAGCATATTTTGAGTAGGTAGGTACCTATCTAATCTACCTGTATGCTGTGAACTACTATGTGTATTTTATTCTAGATTCCTATTATAATGTAAATGTCGTTAGTCTTAATTAAAAATAGTATTTGAAATTAGAAATATTTGCAAAGTTCTTTTAATTATTTTATTACATTAACGGCATAGAATGTCTGACAAACGTATTTTTTTTTATTAGAACAAAAGATAATCCTTCGAACAAGAATTTCATATAAGTGACATTCCATACTTGAAAAATACTACCGTGTCTCTGAGATATCTAGTTACCCACTAAGTCACTCAATACGTCATCAATAGGCATCTACGTCATCCCTAGACATCTTCGTCACACGTTTCGTGTATTGGCCCAAGTGCTGGAGTCTTTAGACGGTGGATGATAAGTGGTATTATGAAATAGGAATTGTATATTTTTAGAAAAATTTTATGGAACCGGCCCGCGGCCCTTCTAGTAAATTCTTGTTCGAAGATGTTGACCCCCTACGGGAACTCGCGACTTCAACATGGTAGCCAAATGTGCTAACACTATGCTACGAGGCGGTAAAAAATAACAATTGCAGTTATTATTATTTTTTTTTTTTAAAAAAAAAGTGTGAGTGTTGTTCAGCCAGCTTTCTACAGTGAGCCCTACACGTAGCCTGCATGACTCGTTTGTATATGTACAATTTGTACAAGTGTAGGTAGTTTGCATTGTACTATTTTTCACTATTCCTGCACGTGGTGAGGGTAATTGGTGTAAGTTGGAATACCTAATATTAAGTACCTACGGCCGTGGAACGAAAATAGACATACACGAATTTCACATTAAATTGTTGTTTTTATTTGCACTCTTATCAGAGCGTACAATACTTTGTGTCCCTTGTAATAACTAACGTTAGGTCCACTTTAGTTAATGACGAACATTATCTCACTTATTTTATTATATAAGTTTTTAGTATGTAGGGTAATTTTTGTATTATTGAAAAAAACTGTGAAATGGACAAAGGAAGATTGAAACCTGCCACTTTATTTATTTATTACAAACATAGAAGAGTAATAAATATCGTAGATAAGCTGAATACTGGCGCAGATTCATTTTATACTTATCTAGCCGTTCACGTTTTGCAAAAGAAGGGTACAAAGATGCTATAATATAATATAATATGTATAATAAATATATAAACCTGTTTAATCGACTATTTTTTTCTACATTTTTTTTACTTGGGACTATTGCGGCTTATGTGCATTATGTTTTTTCATTTTTTTTAATATTTAATTATTTTTTTTGAAGACAACCTAGGTACCTATCGTAGCAAATATTTTTCACGAAATTATTGAAATAAATCGATTTTTTTATGACGGCATAAATTGATTATTCGATTAAACGATTGATAAACTGTTTTGGAATAATTCATTATGGTGATTAATCATAGATAATATCACTGATCTTAATCTCTGAAATCTAACATGATTTGTTATTTTAATTAGTGCAGTATGATGGAATGAAGCGGGGTAAGAGATTCACATAAATATGGTGCATAGGGCACACCCGCGGGGCCAGATCCCCATCTCCAATGCTTAGACGTTTTTTTTTCTTCTTCCTTAAGTAGGTAGGAAAAAAAAGAGCACCCGCCTGGTTCTAGGTAGCTCGCTCTCCGGATCCCTTTCATCCACCGTTCCGTCGTAAAGCGTTTGAGACTCACAATATTTAAGAAAACAAGAGATACAAAAATACTAGTTAAGTTTCATCAGTTTCGCCCATTACCTTAAATAAGTAAACCTCAGAATGCTAATAAGAAAGATTAGTTCAGTAATGTTAAATTAAATATAATAATTATGCATTTCAAAAGATATAACTACCAATGTGCTAGTCAAATTTCAAAAGATATAACTACCAATGTGCTAGTAAAAACTTGTCAAGAAAATGTATAATATATAACGTACAATATATAAGCCAACCTCTCTCATACCTTATTCAGAGGTCTTTTGTATTATTTTTTGTTCATAATAATAATAATAAATTGATAATAACCTGGAAAAAAGTTAGTAACGTGGCTCAAGTCTTAGAACTATCATTTTTCGGTTAAGAGTTCTAAAATATACTTTCTCCGCCAACATTAATGAACATTAATAAGTGATTCCCATGGTCGTAAATGATTACATAGATTATCTCCATTATATTGTTATGGCATTTCTCGAGAGCAAATACGAATCTTCAAGTTACTATCACTCTTCACGTTCATGAATAAATCAATCCATTATTCTGAGTATATCGTATATGACTTTAGCTTCGGAGTCAAGCTCTAAGATATCAAACCTTACAAATAAACATAGAACTGCCTTCTGATAGTTTAGGTGTTTCGTGCAACGCTTACGCTATAGTCAAATATATCCAATCGAATTAGAAACTAGTATAAAAAATTCATGGGAAATTTTATGCACCAATAAAAAACATGTTATAAATAATAATTGTCATTGCTCGTGGTGCACTAATGCAGTGCCCTTTGCACCATTGGATGCGGATAAGAGAAAGTAATACTAGTAGTAGTAGTGGTAATGTGTGAAAACAGCGTGGATAAAAATTTCTTTTACAATTTCATTAACTATGTACCTATGTTTATACCGTTACCAACAGTATGTATGTACATAAAACAAATCAATCGTGTCATATTCTTAGAAAATAAGTAGAATATTAGATAATACAAATGAAGACTTGCAGTTGTTACAAATACTGCCGTAATGAATCAACATTAAATTCTTGAAGAATTATTCCACTGAGAACAATGTATTCCGTGAATTTATAAAAATATCTAATGGTAATAATTACCTCAATCCTTTTTTTACGTCATACAAATTCTGAACTGGCGTTCGATGGATGGCTTGGCTTGGAGGCAGTTTGTGAAATCTATATGCTCCACATAGGGAGTGGATGAATGGAATGATGAAAAAAAAAGTTTTTTTTTTTCTGGTAAGTTATGCATGGTGTAACGACTCGATGAACAAGCAGGAAACCAGTGAATCTACATAATATTTGGAGTCGATTTTAATTTTTTATTTTTTATTTGACCCATAGTTTTCGAGAAAATTTAGTAGGTACGAAGTCAAATTAAAACTATCCATTAATAAAACAAAATAAAAAACAGCTTTTTAATATGAATTTTTGCAATTTTACTTAATCTGCGGTACTAATGAAAGCTTTTATGAGAAGAAAAAAAAATGTTTCATGCTCAAATTCACAGTCACCATACACATTCGATTCAAAATTTGATGTTGATTCACCAGTTTTCGGGTTGTACTATGATTTTTTTTGTGGCAATTTTTAAGACCACCAAAAAGGAGTTATTTTCTCAAGATTTTATAAGTGCTTCTCATTTTTAAGCAGCATTTATTTGAACGGTAAATTAATGAAGACAGGCATTCGTCTATTTGACCCAAGATATTGTAGCTCAGATCAAAAAGGCACTCCACCACAAAAGCCAAATTCCCCAGAACCCCTGCAATATTGACTATCGCCTCCCTTCACTATTCATGGCAGAATATAACAATATTATTCTTTCCTTTATGAGGCACAACAAAACAACAATTCGGCCGTGAATCGCTTCCCTATTATTGTTTTTTGATTCCCCGGTATTACCGAATGACATTTGGCTCCACCCTCCTGCTCATAAAATTATTTATAGCTAACCGATTTTATTTGCGTGAAATAATTTTCAGCGCACACTTTGTACCGAAAAATAACAATGATTACTTACTGTTAGATAAAATCAAGTAGGTTCAATGTTTATTATCAAGATAAAATGAGATAATTTAGATTATAATCAAATAATTCATTATTAATAGAAATATCAATAGCTACCGACAATATTCTTCTTGTTTTCAATGAATATAAAAACTGGAAACATTTGATTGTTATATCTACCAAAGTAATAATTTAGTTCTAAATAGGTCATAATCAGGTTCTAAATCGATTCTAGAATTTAATTATGACCTTTTAGAACTAAAATTGTTACTTGGGTAGTATTTGTTCCTTTGTAAAGTTGAATAAGATTATTGTGTAGTAATAAATAAAGAGTGAATAAAACCCCGTATTTTTTGCCAAATCCTTCAGAAATAACCTGAGTTTATTTTATTGTTACAAAGCGATGTACAGAATGTCCCTACCACCTACCTTTGAAAAAATATATACTTATGCATATAATAAATTGTTCTTTTTAAGTACATATCGCCATTTGTTTCGTTTTGGTAAATTGAAAAAAAAGTTGCTATAAAACCAACGATGTAACATAACATATCTCTGTATAAATTACGAATCTTATTATTTATTATTGCTACTACTGCTGCATTCCCTTATCCGCACCCATTGGTGCATAGGGCAATGCACTGATACACCAAATGCAGTGTATATTGATCATTTTATTACGTGAAGGGAAGATGATCTTACGCTTCAGTACCAGTCATGAAAAATTAATATGAAAATTACAAACATGTAAATAAATATTTCATGTTGCCCCTACTGGAATCGGACCCGCTACCTCATGCACGGTAGCCAAATGCGCTACCACTATGCTACGAAACGGACGTACTGTTGGACGTATTATTATCAATGATGTATTATTAAAATAACGAACGAACGAACGGGTGGTGGCCCAGTGGGTAGCGTCGCGGTCTCTGAGTCCAGAGATCGTCGGTTCGAATCCCCACTTCGACACGACTCGATTCCTATTTTCAAGCACAAGCCGCTTAGGCTTTATTAAAAATAGTATTTACAAATTGAAATATGTGCAAATATCATAAGATTGCATAGATTTCTTTTTTCTTTAAAAAAAAAAAAAATAAATAAATAAATAAAAAAAAAATAAATTTAAAAAAAAATACAATAACAGTAAACAAGGAGAATGCACTTCTCATTTTTATTCAATAAAATTGTGATCTTTTGTAAAAAAGGAGTTAGTTTAGGCTTAGTTAAATGACATGACATAAATGTATTTTAATGAAATTAATTCAAAGAGGAAAAGATTTGTTCAATTTTTATATTTTTCGATTTACGCTGCATTTATACATCTTCTCATGCACATACGCCGATTATTCCAACTTTTCACATATCCACTTTCAAGTACTTGCCATGTCTTTCTCGGCCTTCCTCGGCTTCTACATCCAGGCACACTTGCATATAGACTTCTTTTAGCCGTTCTTTCATCACTCATTCGCTCCACATGACCAAACTGTCGTAAAAGCCCTTTCTTAATGCTGTCGATAATTCTTATCTCAGCCTTGCACTCTGCTCTAATTTCGACATTTGTACACCTATCATACAGTCTATTCAGATTTTAGAATTTTACTATATGGATTATGATTTTCCCCTCTCGTGTGTATTATAATATAGGGTCTTGTGTGTATTTGTGTATAGGGTACTTCCACACAATCGTGACATATGGGGGCGCATTCAAGTGTTCATTCCGTCGAGTGTGAACACACACCATGTTAATATAAACAAACAAAAAATATACATTTAGGCGTCTGGGGAAAATTTCAAGTATCAAGACGTGGCAGGGAACTTTTTATAAGGTTTCCAAACTAGCATGCAATATTTTTCATTTATTTTATTTTGGCGGAGTCATAGGGATCGACAAAAGTCATACGTATTAATTTGATTATTAAATAAAACAAACTATATTTAAAACTACCTTTTAAAATGACCTACCGGTTTTGGAGTTAGCAATCTATAAACATTGAAGGCTTTCTATGAATGAACTATTAAAATGTATAAATAAGAAACAAAGTAGTTTAAAACTTATTAATTACGGCTATTAAATAAAATAGCTTTATTTATTTTTTTAAATTAATATGGATTTGAAAAGTAAATGTTTTAATAAATTTAATAGGTAGAGTTAATTGTTCCTAGATTATGACATATTTTATGAGTTGGTTACTTGGAGGCATCACTATAATAATAATAAGTTGGGTAATATTTTACAAAAATTATTTTTAAAATAATTAAATTTATGAAAAATATATATATATATATCGACGGTGGAAAGGAAAAATAGACCAAGCGACATAATATGTGCAAAGGAAAATGATACCAAGTGACATGATAATATTACGTTGTTAGGCATCATTTTCATTTGCAGATATTATGTCGCTTTGTCAATTTTTCCTTTCCACTGAACGTATATGTAAACAACTATTTGGGAACTATTTGAGATTTAGAATAAAAGACAAAAAAAAAAATTTCCATGACTGTAAACGCATAAATAAATACCAAAGATTGTGGCAATTTTCTAATGTCACATGATACAATTTTTCATAACACTAAAATTTGTCGAAGATAAAACATTTTGAGTATGCCAAAAACCCCGTAGACAAAACTGAATTTTACCCATAATGGGCTCTTATGTCTGTAAACGCCTAGATATCCTTCGTGGATCTACAATAACTAGGTACCGCTTTTCATCATCTGCGCACGACGGTGCATAGGGTACTGACACCATCACACCAATTGCAGTATGTCATGATAATTTATTACATGAAGGCAAGATCATCAACTACTACAAACCAAATGTATTGTAATTTTATAAAGTTTAATATTATTTACTGTTTTTTAACGGAAACGATTGATAATTCAAACCAAATTTTTAAAGAGGATGGAATAACATTTCTGTTTAATGTTTGAGTTTAATTTTTATTTTTCATAAGCTGGGTTACCCCTTGAGAAAAGAATAAATGGTATTATTTCGTTGGATGGACTATCCACATTGTTCGTCACGCTCTTAAACGAAATGTTTGCAAACATCACTTTACAATGGTCCCTCGTAGCATTGGCATAGGAATGAATTTCAACCTCGGGGGACTTTTGTTAGGTTATATCCATAGATCAACTCTAAAATGCTTTCTGAAGAACGCTAAAGGACTTTGTTTACAGAGACCAATTAATTGTGTAAAAGATACGTTGAAACTTACTTTTAAAACGTATTTAATATATTTATCCGTTATATAAATTATATACCATTAATTACCTACTAATATTATTCGGCTAGAATTTCTCCAGCTAGGAATGCATTAAAGACAGGTATATTTCTGGAGTTTTACCCTTTGAACACTATTTATTTTACACTGAGAATCTAAAAGTAAATATTTGTGAAATTATTTATTTTTAAAAACATATATTTTGTAGGGAAAACTGTGTTACGGTTGCGGAAAAATGAGTTAATTTGCATTTGGTAAAAAAATATTGAAAAACCTAAAAGTTTCAAATGTTAATATTTCTATTCTGTTATTAGTACAAAGAAGGGTTAAATGGGTCAATAACTACTATATATCTAGTCCGGGCAAGGAAATAATAAACTCTGTATATTAATAAGCGATTAATAAAAAAATATTACTTAGTAATAAAAGCATTTGCCCTAATAATTAAAAATGTGTATTTTAAGGAACTTAAAATAAAATTTATTGAATCATTTTTAATATTATTTTGTTTAGACAAGAAATAATTCTTACTTATAACAAATAATTATCCTAATAATTGAAAGCGTTGAATTTATTTTTAGAATTCCGTAATAATAAATTAATAACATTGATGATTAAAAACGCCGTAAGCGTAGCCCCTTATTATTAAAAACGTGGTAAGCATTGGCCATGATTATTAAAATTGCGGTAATTATACCACGCAAGGGGTAAAATTTTATTTTGTTTCTGGGTAAATAATTGATGAAAAACATGTTTTTATCAGCCTTATAATCGTTTACCCTTGTGAGAGCTCACTGCGAGAATAATTTCATTGTTGAAATTCATAACCTTCTTCCCTCTCGGGGAATAAAAACCCACCCCACCGGTTCCGATTATCTTCTCTTCATATTCAATTGCCGTGAAATTAATTACAAAAGTCACAAACTCTGCAGTACAAATTTAATGTTCTGGTAAATTTAACATTTCACCAAGGTAATCTTTTATATCTTATGGTTCATGCGTAGAAACGATGAAAAGTTATACGGTGCGCATTTTATTTGGATTATTACAAAGCTTTTTTTTTTACACCCAAACTATGTAACCCTTTTGATTTTTCATTTAAAATATCTAAATAACTTAATGTGGCACAATTTTTTTTTCTGTTGGTAAAATGTTAAAAATTCCTTATAAAAGACCTTTGAAAAAGCTAATAATTCCTGTAAACTGATTTTATACTAAAATATTGAGTAATTTTCAAAGGATTGTATGGATAACAATAGCGGCTAATAAATAGCGAAACATATTAATAATAGTAACTTAATGGTTTATTTAGCATATTTCTTTAAAAATTTGTTTAATTTCAATAAAAAAACGCAAGCGATCAACTTTTGTGTAATGTGTATAACATTAACCACCACACAGATTTTTACATGAATAAATTTGTTACACAATTTTAGATTAAGTTGGCCCTCACTGAGGTAAACCGTAGTATTTATAAAGTAATCATAAATACTCTTCTCCCTTATCTGCACCCAATGGTGCATAGGGAGCTGCATTGATACATCAGGTGTAATGAATTATAAATAACAGATTTTTACGTGAAAAAATGTAAAAATCGTTATGGAAAAAATATTTGTACATATAAATATTATTACCCACAGAACTAGTAAATATTATTTCACGTCATAAAATATCGTGTTAGAGTTGATCGCAACCAAGACTGCAATATTTTTATATTTATTGGGTTGTAAAATCGCCCGGGGTGAAATTTTGCGGTATTTTATGCGTTTGTTATCGCGTTAGGAAGGGATCGCCTGCCGAGTGTGATGTCGTGTTGCTGCCCTCGAATAACTAAACGCTGCAACCAAGGTTACAGCACTTTGTCGAAATATGGCTAAATCAATCCTACTCATCCAGATATCGACGGTCCAATGCCAAAACCGCAAATTTGCGAAACTTCCACTTGAGATGTTTAGTTAAGAAATTGGAATTCGAATTATATAACCATTGCTAACAATTTGGTACGTAATTATATTATGCTACTGAAATAATACTTTTAACCGGTTTACGATACTACTTTTATGATTAAAACATTAATATTTCAAAACGGCATTCTTGCAAACTCGCGCTTTTGGCTGAAAAAAAAATCTGTAGATATGAAATTATATTTTAAAAATCCAATCAAGCAAATCCTATTGACTGAAAGAACTCACTTTTTGAAGTACAGCGTTTAGTGATCGAGTTTGGTTCCGCATACAGCGCAGCGGGGCGTAACTCCGTTTTACTGCCCGCACATCTTACATCAGGTCGTATGTTGATGGCGGGGGAGTTACGAGCATGTTCCTGCTATGCCCCCTAACGCCCAAAGAAGGTTCATCTCTTGCGAATTGTAATATTTCACGCGTCAGGGGTGCGTTTCTGGAGCCTTTCGATGAACATTTGGTTAGAATTTTAAAAAATTTACGTTTATCCCGACGCTATTTTCAAATACTATTTTTTTATTTTTTTGCTTTAAATCGTAAAGGCTTACAATATTTTTTATGGACTTGCTAAATACGATAAAAAAAATAACTTCCATTTACCCTTGTTGAGTTTTTAGTGATTTTTGAAAATCTTATAACATTTCATTTATCGGGGATGTTGTGCCAGAGTCTGACTTTTAATAAAACTAATGAATTAATAGTTACCATTTTTCGTTATTATTGGTTTAAATACTACTTTAATACCTCGCCGTAAAGTCATAAAAATAAGGTATCTATTTCGTTTTGCTTAATGAATTTCAGCATTATTATTTACCTTTTAAAATGGTTAAATTTATTCTTAATTTTGATTATACAAATTATAATTCATCGTCTTCAACCTATCATTTTTTTATGTATTAAACGACCCCGACAGAACGGAAAGCCCACTATCAGAGGGTTATAATATTACAATTAAATAAAATTGTCTTGAGGAAAAGCACTATTGATTTTAGTGATATCAATGAGAATCGAACCCGAAAGCTCCGGAATCCAGCGTCTTAGCCATTGGACTACGGAGGCCGCCTACTATGAGACTGAGAGTCAAAATACTTTAAATTAATCTTCGTTTTATTTCATTAATGTTATTTTATAAATGTGTCCAAATAAAACAAGTTAAAAATCACTAAAAAGCGTCTTTTTACGATGAAAAACGATGATTTTGAATATGTGGATGTTTGACAGTCAGGTACAGAAATACTGTATTAAGTTTCATTGGATTTAAATAAAGAAAAAAATGTATTGTCATTCTTGGGTGCTTGTTAGAGTTGTTAATTGTTTGTAATTGTTTATTTCACCCCTATTTTTATGATTAATCACAGTGCGCTTGTCATTTAATGTGTGGGTACCTTCGTATTACATTTTTTGTTTTTACCCCAGTATATTGAACTTTAAGAATTTAAAGATTCAAATTTGGATTATATTTGTTTATTTTACAGTTACAGTTCGAAAATGCAAGGCGAAAAAAACAAAAAAAGGCGAAACAATTAATAAATTTAAAAAAATAAAAATAAACAAAAAGAACCAAATCATAGTTTGATTTAAATATATTTGAGTTTGAGTTATACAAAATTAATGCTAAATGAACCAAAATAATATTTTAATTGTTTTGATAAACTAATAATTATTCAACTAACTTGAAAAATAATTTAGAGAAAAAATGAAAAAGAAATTAATACGGGTTACCGGGTTATTACCTACCCCTCTTCTGCCTGATGGCCGTACAAAAGTTTATTATAGTTATAAATATTTTACAAAAACATGTTTATTTAATCATAAAATAAAAAGTTAATTACATTAATCCAAGCATAACATAAGATAATTTTCTATTCCCCGGCTTAAAAAAATTATTTTAAGATAATCTTGCACAAGAATTGGCGTATCGTATGTCGATGTCAGAAGCCCGAGAGTTAAGTAGTCTAGAAGTTATCAGTATTATAATAGTAGCCTAGTGGTCTAGTAATAGTCAGATTAGATTCCTCAGGTTTGAATCCTACTCCACCAGAACTAACAACTATATCCACATCTAGCTCAGTTATTTCTGACTGTTTCAAAGTAAAAAAAAGACTTGGGTAGGTGGCAAATAACTTATCTTGGAACGGATATCCACTGATGTGAGTTAGTATAAACAAAGTTTGTTCTAACAACATTTTGAATGTGTACAAATACTTGTAGACAAATTACTGGATTATACCCATGCTTGGCTAATATCAGATATCATTGATATCCCAACAGAGACAGAGAAACTCTGGAAACGAATGTGGATTATCTAGGCGTTTACATGGCTTATAACCAATATGTCATTGGCTAGGTTAAGTGGCCACTTGATGTATCACAACATTCCCCATTCCGCCCATCAGCTGATAACCATACATGACCAATTTCGGAGCATCTATTATTATGAATTATTGTGCCGCGTTTCACTTTTACAAGTGATTTTCTCACTGGTGACATCTGTTAAGAAGAATGAGGAATGGCGGAATGGGGAATGTTGTAATACATCAAGTGGCCACTTAACCCAGCCAATGACAGGTCATAAGCCCTGTAAACGCCCAGATAATTCACATTCGTTTCCAGAGTTTCTCTTTCTCTGTTGAGGTATCAATAATATTTGTTCTACTATTTTATAATTATGATAATCTACAAAGTGAGTGCGACAGACATAGATTTGATTAAAATATTCGACATTATCTTACTTGGAAATTAAAAAAATATGTTGTGTAAAAGCAAGATACCTGATGCGGTCTCGCGTTGTGGGGCGGTCCGCCCATCCCGTGATGGTACATCATGTCGTGTTTGAGCTGTGGAAGGGCGGGTCCGCCCTGGCCCCCCTGGTGCTTGCCCATATCTGCTGCTGCCAGCGCCTCCGCCCTCGAGAGAAGCCCGTCATTCAGGCCAGAAAATATGTCGCCCTGAAAGCACGCGCCCACCTTCAAACACGGCGTTATTTAGATGGGTTGGTCAGACATAGCATTGCATAATCAGTAAACATACATCGTTTGGTGGTGGTGGTGCTTGGACATTAAATCATATTACACTTGCAAGCTTTATCCTACGGTAGGGCTAAAGGCAGGTATTCCTGGGATAAAAGGAATATTGTGATAGGCCTCATTTAGATGAGTAATATGTAAAGAAAACACATGAAACCATTTATTTTCATAAAATTTATCTTATACGAGTATTTTGTTTATAAACTGATTTATTAATATCTCTATAGATGGAAGGTTTCCTTTTAATCAAAAGGACTTTTATTATTGCACA
>JAGVSP010001162.1:0-142976 GCA_022494985.1 Micrasema minimum
GAGTAAAATATTTTGATTTGACTCTTATAGTTCCCGAGAAAATTGAGTACGAAGTTGATTTTTTTTTGCAATTTGTTTTCAAATATCATGTATTTACTCAAATCAATACTATCCATAAAGAAAGCAAAATTAAAAAACGCGTTTTAATAAGAATTGGAGCAATTTTACTTAATCTGCCATACTTATGAAAACTTTTCAGGGAAGAAAAAATTATTTTTTTCAAGCTCAAATTAAAAAGTCAGATTACACAATCGTCTCCAAATACGATGTAGATTCACTGGTTTCCCGCTTGAACATCGAGTTTTGTTAATTCTGTATAGTAAATGCGTATTTTTTACTTTATAATCTCTCTCTCACACATACCTTCTTATTCGCACATAATGGTGCCGAGCACTTCATTGGTATACACCAATTTATAGTCAAGAAGGGATATTAGATTTGTTTGTTCTACATTTAAATGTATTTTTTTGTTATTTTCGTCGTCTATTGTACCAGCCCTTACCAGCTATCTGTTGACTGATTTGTTTAATATTGCACTGCAGAAAAAGCATTTATGGAGTACCGAGTTCCTGGTGGTGCTTCTTGTTTCCCTGGAGTTATGCAGTGCCGCCCGTATCCTAGCCGTGTTCGCCACGCGAACAGCCAGTCACTACGCAATGTATGGACCTGTCATGCAAGGCTTGGCTCAGAGGGGACATGAGATTACTCTGGCTAGTCACTTTCCCGAGGTAATGTTCTATTTAATACTGCAGTGCAAAGCTTAATGCTACCTCTAAATTCTCGCTAAGTTGGCTAAAATGACCAAAGCTGGAGTATGTGGTAGTTAATACTTCATACTTTCCTAAGCACTTCGATGAGGAACTTTAGGAGAATGTGACTTAACATGAACAAAATCATGTTAAAATACAGTAGGTTTAACTGAGCCTAGAGAGTCCATGTTGGCGGAATTCTCTGTATTGCAATACCACGGACCTTCTAGGTATAGATCAGCTATTTTGTTTAGTCATGTAAACCAATCTCAAAATTAAAACAATATAAGCAGCTCAAAACAGTTATGTACGATTAATCATAGTTTATGATGGCTTATATAACAGATGAACAACAAAATGCAGGAATCCTTAATTAATACTGCTTCTCTGATTTCAGAAAACTCTATCAGAAAACATCACCAACATAAGTTTTTGGGACATTTTAGAAATCACATTTATGAGTATAGAAGATCTGCACGGACTATCCTATGTAGACAATATTTATGATTTGATTGATTTGAATATGTACACGTGTGAGATGATGTGGATACACCCTACAGTTAAAGAGATTGTTAACATAAATAAGACTTTTGATATATTTATCACCGAGCTCTTCAGGCACAGATTGCTTTCTACCCATTGGGTATAAAACTAGGAATTCCGACTGTTGGAATGATTTCAAGTGTGCCTTTACCTTGGGTGACGAGCATGGTAGCGAACCCTGACAACCCATCGTATACACCTCTATACTTCAGCCCGTTGACAGATAACATGAATTTCTTACAAAGGCTGGCTAATTCTGTGATAACTTTCTATTCTATGATGATATACGAGGCGTATTCTAATAAACCTAGTCAAGAATTGGCTGAGAAAGCTCTCGGACCACTTCCTCCAATAAGAGACATGGCGAATAACGTCAGTCTCATTTTGTCGAATAGCCATTTTAGCATTAATCCTGTGAGAGCAATGGTGCCACAAATTGTTGAAGTTGGGGGATTACACATACCAAGAAATATTCCCCCACTGCCAAAGGTATGTATAATCAAGGTTATCTTTGCAGCATCTCAGTTTTTATTGCACAGCACAAATGATCATACACAGTACATATAAATTCGCTACATTTGTTTATTGTTTGCAGGATTTAGAAGACTTTATCAATGAATCGGAGGATGGAGTCGTTTTGTTTAGTCTGGGTACATTTGTACCGACTAATTCTATGCCGAAAGAGAAACTCAACGCAGTTATTAATGTCCTCGGTAGCCTTAAACAAAGGGTCCTGTGGAAGATCAATGGAACAGGCTTGCCCCCGCTACCTCCAAACATAAGAACAAGCAACTGGCTACCTCAACTATCTATTTTATGTAAGTAATAGTATTTTTATTATCGTTCACATACTATTTGGATATGTCTTTGCCTCGTGGTGTAGTGGTAGCGCGTTGGGGCTGCCATGCATGAGGTTGCGGGTTCGATTCTCAATGGGGGTCAGTAATAAAATACCTATTTAATACCTTGGACTGGCGCTGAAGTGTAAGACTGATCATCTTGCCTTCATATAACAAATGATCAGGATTCAGTGCACTTGGTGTACCAATGCACCATTTGGGTGCGGATAAGGGAGAGTAGAGTAACTGTTATGTATAAAAGAAGGGATTGCATGGAAAATGACAGCTAATTTCGTTGAAACATGTTTTGATTAATTTAAGCGTCAACACTTTTAGTGGAGTTCATCTCAGTATTATTATTATTAAGCCTCCTCGGTGTGTCATTATTTCAGGTCACCCATTGACCAAATTGTTTATCGGGCACGGAGGGCTGCTGGTAGTTCAGGAAGCGACTCACTGCGGAGTGCCCATGCTGGGCGTGCCCCTGTTCGCCGACCAGTACATGAACATTGCAGGGCTACAGGAGAAGGGTTCAGCCATCGCTGAGAACTACGGTGATATCAATCAGGAAACCTTTCTCAAAACTGTGCACACTCTGATCAATGATGAAAAGTAAGATTTTTTTAGTAAAAGTATCTAACTAACTAACCATCACACCATTTCATCTTCATCTTTCTGTCCTGGCACGTATCCCTAGCTTCCTTCACATTCATGACCACACTTTCAAGCACTTATACTTGATGAGTTGGAATAAAAGGACAATAGTAGATTGAATGCTGTTCGAATAAAAAAACATCTTTCAGGAAATGACATCTTTCAGGCGAATAAAATTTAAAAAACAATGTACGATAGAACCATTTGATGTAGAAAGAAAGAGCAGAAACGCTTTTTCTTTTATTTTTTAACCACCTCAACAGGCCTGGAAGTCCAATTACAGAGGGGAACAACGTCACAAAACCCAGGCTTGAGAAAAATCACTTTGATTTTTTGTGTTCTCACCGGGGAATCGAACCCGGGAACCTCCGTATCGTGAGTCTAGCGTCTTAGCCCATTACACTACGGAGGCCGCCAAGAACGAGAAAAAAAACTTTTCCATTGAATTAGTTCATAAGATTAGATCTTCAGTACTAAATAAATAATGCAGTTGGTTACAATAAAATTTACTGTTTATTTACCAAGTACACATTGGTATTTCCACTGTCACAATCCAAACACATGCTGGACTGTCTCACCTTATCCAAATACATAATGTCATTATTCAGAAATATATAAATATGGGTGAACTGTAAATTAAATTAATTACCGTTGTTTTTGTATCAGTTTATTTTGTTAAGTAAATTTTAAAAAGCAGTATTAATTTGAAACAGTTGGGTATTTCCAAGCCAAAGAACAATCGAAAATATATGATATTTGATATGTTCGATTTTTAGAGTTAGTGTATGCCATGTAAACAGAATTATTCGAAACCAGACAGGTTTTCCCAAGTTACATGCAAATAAATTACCTCATAATTCACAGTAAGTGGCAAAATAAACACTTCACCAAAAAGGAAAAATAGTAGTACGTTAGTATGATTTACAAGTTAACAGAATTTATGATTTATAAAAGAATTCTAACTGATAGTGGCAAACTAAATTAACCAAACATAAAGGTATCAAAAATTACTAGTTTCTTAACTTTGAAATGATCACTTATCAAGAAAACCTCACTTAATTTTTCAACAAGCTAAACCGCTATTTTAAAATTGTTAGTGTTATAAAAAATACGGATAAACTTACGTTATGTACGCGAACAAATGCTTTCATTGCCCCTACCACTGTCTCGGCTTATGTATTATAATTGTCATTGTTTCCATCACCCAAACCAACCAGAGTCGGCCCAAATTAACAGTAGTAGGGTATGTTAGTTTCTGCCCCGATCATTATTTATTAGAATTACTACCACCCGTGTGGAGACCGGTATCCCGCCTCGCCAGGCCCCCCCTCCAGTCATCCACCCGTGCATCCGCGGTCAGGGTCTCAATGGAGTGGGGATTAGGGAAAAGAGGGGAGGGGACAGAACGCATGTGTGCATCTCACACTATCATCCTATCTGGCAGACGCTATTTCGTACGTCCCCTGCCGTACCTTATCACAATACCTATCCAAAGACCATCCTATCCTTACAAAAGACACATTACAATTGAGTTGAGGGATGGGATATAATTAGGATATAATAATATAACCAGTAAGGGCTATGCATAATGTAAAATTAACAGTTTATTTTTTTTAAATTCCAGGTACCGAAAGGCTGCGCAGCACCTGTCGTTGATATTCAAAGAGCGGCCGATGCCTCCTTTAGAGAGTGCCATCTATTGGGTTGAATATGTCATCAAATTCCGAGGTGCGAAGCACATCCGTTCTGCAGCCCATAAACTCTCATGGTACCAGTACTATCTCCTAGATGTGCTGGTATTCATCTTTACTTCGGCTTTGGTGCTACTTTACGCTGCATACCAAGTGTTAAGACTATTGTATGGAATTGTTAAAGTTGTTGTGAAACCACAGTACAACAGTGGTAAAAAGAAAAATTAGCCAATTGGAAGCGTTTTGTGTTAATGTATGCAGTTCTCTGGTAGGATTTCATATATAACAAAATGACGATCTTAAAAAATGGATTGAGTGAACGATTTTTATGCTGCTATTTTAACCTTTGCGGAGTAAACATATTTTTTATAACCTTTTAGCAGACAACATTATAACTTGGCAGGTCTGCATTGGGCAGTTTACGCATTTTGTAGAGACGGATTTCTCCTGAAGGGTTAAAGGTGATATTTATAAATAAAAAATTAAAAAGTTTAAGCGATCAATGTAAATAGAAAACTAACTTGCATAGATTGCTTCTTGTAGGGCAACGAAATCAAGAAATGTTCATAAATCAAGCTATGTTCCCATACATATTTTACTTTCATCTTGTGAAAAGAATTTCTAAAATCAGTTTTGACTGAATTATTAGTGATTCTGAAAATTTCTTAGCAGCGAATATCTCGTATACTAATCACAGAATATTATGGGTGTTAAAAAAGGATATTCGGGGAGATGTAAATTAGATATTATTGATATCCCAACAGAGACAGAGAAACTATGGAAACGAAGGTGGATTATCTAGGCGTTTACAGGGCTTATGACCTGACATTGACTGGTTAAGTGGACACTTGATGTATTACAACATTCCCCATTCCGCCCATCATCTGATAACCATATATGTCAATTTTTTTAAACTTGTATATATTAAACTCGCGTTTGTAATATCACATTACAAGTGAATTTCTCACTGGTGACATCTGTTGAGAAGATTGTTAAGCATTTTTGGCAATCAATCTTTATTGGTGTAGGTAAGGCTCATCCGAACTTAATTGCTTACTAGAAGACGCCTGAAGATGTCTCTCCAATTTTTATTTGCTTTATGTTTTAACCACCACTACATTTAAAAGTGAAAAAAAAATAGTGAAATTTTAAATTTCATTAATGACATTATTTAAGAATTTTGGATGCCCTTTAAAATAATAATATTAAACTGGGAAAATAGGGGTTTTTTTTGTAAAAGCGGTGTTTTTTTTGAAAAAGGGGGGTTATTTTTGAAAATGGGGGGTTATTTTTTAAACAATTAAGACAAGGGTGTAAAAATCAAAATTTTTTTTTTTTATAAAAAATTTTTTTTAAAAAAACAACATAAACCCCCTGAAATAAAAACTATAATTTTTTTTTTTAAAAGTAATTAAAAATTAAGAAATATTACAAAAAAGAAAAAAGGATTTTTTTTAGTTCCCAGCTTTTCAAATCAACCTAAAAATCCAAAGGGGTTTTAAAGTTTAAAAAAATTCATGTTTTAAAAAAATTTTTTTTTAAAAAAAAAAAACCTTTTCAAATCTTTTGTTTTGAATTAAAAAATTTGAGGGGGATTTCACAAACATTAAAACCAATTTTTTTTTTTTTAATTTAAATAAACTAAATAAACAAACTTTAAAAGGAAAACATTTTCCGGGGGGAATTTTAAACGAACTAAAAGATTTAATTAAAATTTTAGGTTTTGAAAAATTTTTTTTATTCCCTTGTTTAGAATGGTCGAAGGCAAATTGAAACAAAATTAGAAAAGGCCCCAAACATCTAAAAAGTCAAAACGGTTTTAAGATTTGATCCTCTGTAGTTAAAATTTTTAAAAAAAAATTTTTTTCAAATAAATCGAACACTCTAATACTTTAATAATGTTTTTGTTACGGAACCTAAATAAAAAAAAAAACAATTTTAAAAAAAAGGGGAATTTATTTTCGTAAATTTTTTAAATCATAAGGACAGTTTTTTTTTCCCAACTTAAAATTATTTTGGGTTTTAAAAAGTTTGGCTTTGGAAAAAACAGAAAATGACCCTTTTACGAAACCAAAAAACTGTAAATATAAAAAATTACAGTAAAAAGGAATTCAATTTACCACTTCATAAATAGTTCAAAAAATAATTTAAAATTCGGTAAAATAAAAAAAAAAATTTTTTTTTTAATAAAAATAAAAAATCAAAAAATTATTTGTTTTAATCCATTGTTAGATAATTAGTTCACATCAAAAAAAAATTATAATTGACCAAAAAATAAGTTAGCCCCTTAAAAAATTGGGAAATTTTTATGGTTTAAATTTGAAAAATTTCAAAAAAACAAATTTCTTTTTCCAAAAAAACCCCAAATTTTTTCGTTTTAAAAAAAAAAATTTTTATTCGTAAAAAAAGGGTTTCCCGGTATTTTTTTTTGAATGCGATGCGAAATTTTCCCTTCTTAATATTAATTCATTAAGTAACAATTAAGTGCCTAACATGTTTAATGCAAAAAAATTTTTAAAAATTTAAAAATTAGTTAACAAACAAGATGATTTGAATGGGTTTCCCAAAATTTTGAAACTAAAAAACAGGAGGAAATTGGGATACAAAGGGATCTTCCACTATCTAATATATTTTAATCATTCTGTTTCCCTCTTGTTGATATTGAGTCAATTGACTCAATCTTTCTGGGGCTAGGACATGACAAGGAACGGAAGAAAATAGCTTATCTTTGTAAAATAAACATCATTACAGAAAAATCAACAAAAATTATATAATTTTAAATTGCCTATTGTTTATTGATAAGTTAGTCAAGCTAGTCAAAATAAACTTAGGAGGGTCGTGGTAAACCAAATATATTTAGCTAAGTTATAGTCCTGTATGATGTAAATTTATTTATGTAATAAAATATAAATGAAATATAAACATAAATTATTACCAATATTTTCCATTTTGACTCCTGCAAAACTGCAAACGAAAGCATTTCTTCTGGATTCTGGTAAATTCAGATTATGTCGTAATTGTTTACTGTAATTTACTTGAAGTGAGCTGAATAGACATGTAGGATGCTAACAATTTACTTAAAGTGAGCTGAATAGACATGTAGGATGCTAACAATTTACTTGAAGTGAGCTGAATAGACATGTAGGAAGCTAACAATTTACTTGAAGTGGGCTGAATAGACATGTAGGAAGCTAACAATTTACTTGAAGTGAGCTGAATAGACATGTAGGATGCTAACAATTTACTTGAAGTGAGCTGAATAGACATGTAGGATGCTAACAATTTACTTAAAGTGAGCTGAATAGACATGTAGGATGCTAACAATTTACTTGAAGTGAGCTGAATAGACATGTAGGAAGCTAACAATTTACTTGAAGTGAGCTGAATAGACATGTAGGATGCTAACAATTTACTTGAAGTGGGCTGAATAGACATGTAGGATGCTAACAATTTACTTGAAGTGAGCTGAATAGACATGTAGGATGCTAACAATTTACTTGAAGTGGGCTGAATAGACATGTAGGAAGCTAACAATTTACTTGAAGTGAGCTGAATAGACATGTAGGATGCTAACAATTTACTTGAAGTGAGCTGAATAGACATGTAGGATGCTAACAATTTACTTAAAGTGAGCTGAATAGACATGTAGGATGCTAACAATTTACTTGAAGTGAGCTGAATAGACATGTAGGAAGCTAACAATTTATTGGAAGTGAGCTGAATAGACATGTAGGATGCTAACAATTTACTTGAAGTGAGCTGAATAGACATGTAGGATGCTAACAATTTACTTGAAGTGAGCTGAATAGACATGTAGGATGCTAACAATTTATTTGAAGTGAGCTGAATAGACATGTAGGATGCTAACAATGTGAATGTTTAAGGTATATGTTGTTCAAAGAATAGAAAGAGTGTTTGAAAAAACAGTCACAAAAGCTATGGTCAAATGTAAATATGGAAGTTCTAGTGAAATAGATTCCTGTCGTGAAGAGAACATTTGTTTTTTGTAATTTAAGCAGATAATTCAAGACTGCATGTTTTTATAGTTTCCCAATAAGATGGTATAGGTAAGTACGAGTAAAAATGCCTTTTCGATGAAATCAAATCTGAATATAAAAAAATGTACACAAATATTTTTTTTTTCTTCTATAAAGTAAATATGCAATAATTTCACTCACTCACTCAAAGGAAATTGAATGTCTCTTAAAACAAAACACAGAACACAGAACTTCAGAAAGTAGAAACATGTAAATAAATGAACATAAACATATGAGAGTAATAAAACAATGTTGTATTTTCTGAATTTGTGCTTTATTTATGAAAAAAATGTAAATTATCCTACAACGAATCTCCGATTTGAATTAAAATTACATATCAGTATGTACCACTTCAGATGTATGAGACATTCCACTTCATGTCGCCTGAGTGCCTCCAAATTATCTACAGATTTCGTTCGGGGATCATGGTACCAAAATACACTTTGTGTTCACTTTCATATTTTTGATATTACAAATTTATACTTAAACTTTACATACAATCGATGGAGGAAATGCATCGGATAAACATGGAGAGGACTCGCCTTGTCACGTAAAACCGGATTAAACATTATATTTCACAATCAGATTACATGTTCCGAGTTCCATCTTACGTAGACACAGAAAAACACAAAAAGTGGAACATACACAGGATGGGCGGGCGCGGTGCCGAGCACGCTACCGCGCCCAGAGTCACCAACACTAAATTAATCACTATATCAAAACCTTGAATAACTTAAAATATAATTCGCTTAGTAAAAATCCTAACCTCGGCAGAGTCAGGTCTCTGGTCCAATGTACAATATAGGTCACGAAACATAACACTAGCCCAGGAGGGCTTCCATGGTGTAGGGGTGCGGGGGCTGTGGGGGGGGTCAGTCCAGGATGATCTGCAGGGGGGCCTTGCCCCCGGCCAGGGGGCGCCACGGCTTGCGCGCCGCCCTCCGCAGCTCCACCACCGTGAGGCTCCTCCGCCGCACCCTGCAAGCAGCGCACGAGTCACAATCACGCACACACGGCCGGACTAACACGAGCTGGACTAACTAGGGCTGTACTCACTTGGCTTGGTCCGTGACCCGGAAGTAGAGATCGTCGGGGGCGTCCATCCAACTGATGACGTGCCGCCTCCCTCGCCCTCCCCCTCCCCCTCCGACTCCAGGTTTCCCATTTACCTGCAAAACACACATTCATTCACACACTGACAATATTCATTTCATTATACGCCACAGACTACAGGATTAGTCTATCTTTATGAAAATGATTATTCTCTGGCAAATTTCAAGTTGATGGGCTGGGAAAATATACGCAAACCTCTCTAACCATTAGCGAAAAATCATGTGTTTTGTAGAAGTCAGTTGCAGTATTAAAATCTATGTTTGATTGTTGTCAACTAACAAATTTAATTAGTATACGAGTGCCTGGTCGAGTTATCCGTAGTAATGCACTATTTTACTGTAGCCAATTATCGACCAATTACAGTGTTAACTCACCGATACGTAGAATGCACGCACTGGCTAACAAGTATACTAACAATATTGATGTTTTCAACACAAATCTAGTGCATTTTAGGGAACAGTGTCTGGATGCCATCTCTGGCGGTAATGAATAGCTACCTACTGTGTAATCATTTAAAAATGTCTATGTAAAAACAATAAAATAAATAAATAAGCCACATTTGTTCCAAAGATTTGCTAAAGTAGATGTGGGATAGATTCATGTTATTAGTTCCACAGTGTGACTAGTATAAGAATAGATGGTGAAATTACGTGTGCGAATATGTGTTTGGGCAGCGGCTGTCCTGTGGCCTGGGCGCGCGCACACATGGCGGCGTACTGCTCGGGGGAGGGCCTCTGCATGGGCTGCGGGTGCTTGTTGGGCCGCTTGGCCGGGGGCGGGCGCTCCCCGGCGCCCGCGCCGCCCGTCGCGCGCCGGCCCCGGCACCCCCCGCCGTCGCGCCCTCCGCCGCGCCCCCTGGAAATACAAACGCGGTTAGAGACACATCGGAGGATTAAACTGGTTGCTAACTTTCAGGGCTTGTAATGAAATGCCTGTCATTAAGAATGTGAAACAGAGTTTGTTTGTTAAGCCTTAAAAGCGATACATTTTAGACTATAAAACTCGCTGTCAATTGAAAAGTCTTTTCAACATGCTTAATGATTTAAATTAAATAAAAATTGCAAAAATATTAATTTTTTGTTGCTGTGCTAAATATAGTTTGAGTTTGCAGTTCGAACATGGCTTCAGTTTAATTTTACAACTTTTAACTGATGTAATGTATAAATTAAAAAAATAATACAAAAAAAAAAAGTATTAATATGTAATGTAACCCGCAGACAAGCCCCAGCTTTGCGGGAACAATAAATACATTTTATGTATTGTTTATAAAACATGTTTACTTTAAAATAAAATATTTTAAAAAATATATAGATATTATCTACTTATGATTTTATACCAACTGCTTATTTGATCTAATACATACATCAACTGTATTTAGTGAACACAGGTACAACTCTTATGAACAAAATAAGGATTTGATTAAAAACGATCATGAAACTCACTTGACAAAATCTGGAATACGAATCATGCAATCACTCTTTTAAAAAAAATAAACATTGTATTAAACACAATGTAACTTTTCATAAAATACTGAATTTACGTACAAAAAAATACATCAGCTTTCTACCGTACAGACAGAAAACATATTTCAAAAATAAAAATTGAACTACTAATGTTAGTGTTAAATTTCACTCTAACAAAAATATATACGGTAGACAGTAGCTGTGACTATGCATACAAAGGAATATTTTAAACACAAAATCCAAAAACGTATTAAAAAAACATGAGAAAAATTCTCACTTTGTCACTCACCGTCATCCCAATCCAAGTCAGAGTAGAAGCCAACAAACGCAAAAAACAAACTATTAGTTTACATCCGAAACAAAGGAATATCCATCTGGTGGATTCATTTCTATTACAATCAGTCAAAACATTTACAAGAAAATACAACATGGATATTTCTTTGGCGCAGATGGAATGGATTTTTAAAAATATTGATTTAACTTGAAAATAAACTCGTGAGTGTCACATCTAAAATTAAAATGTGAATTCAACAACATCAGAGGAACAGAGGATCATGAATGATATCACGAAGGAAATTGAAGAGACTTTAATTTCTCTTTTCCTTTATTCTCGATGAAAATACATTTGTAATAAACAGAATGATAATGAATTTATTGAAAAATGATAGTTATGAAAGTTTAAATTGAAAGGTTAGTGTTTTAGTAGAGCATATTAGTTTCACAGCGCACAAGAGAATACACAGGTGAGAGGTGGATTTAGATTAACATAGAATGTCCCTGATCTGATTATTCCATGGTTTGTTATATCAAGGTATGTATTAAAAATCATCCTCCTGCGGCATAAAACCATTTAGAAAGGTCATTTGTTACCTCAGCCACCTCTATACATATTTTAAAAAAGGAGTGAAAGAATTATTTGTTAATTTATTAGATTTTGTTGTTCATTGGCAGGTTGCAATTGCCTTGTGGCTATTTCTTACAGCCAGCCAGTTATTATGCGGTTAACCTATCATTCCATTATCTGGGCTATTATCGCTTTAAGCTTTATGATATTCTATGCGTAATCTATAGATGATGTTTGTGTGAAAGCACTGAAAATAAAGAACCCTCATTCTCGATTAGCTTGGATAATATTAAGTAAACAGCAAAACTGAGAAAAAAATGTAATTAAACAAGGCTAGACTATTACAATCAATATCTCAACAGAGATTTTGTCCACAAATAGTTGGACGCACTTTAAATGTTGTTTAACATTAGATCAATCAAAATACAAGAATAGGAAGGGAAAAAATGTGGCAAGATGTGGCGAGCAAAAAACCAAAATCCACTATCTTCTCTCATCCGTGTAGTCCAGGGTTAGTAGGATGGCGGGTGAGGGGTGAGGGGTGAGGTGATGCGAGGAGACTTACTGTCGACGCCGTTGAGGTCGTCGTAGCGGCGCTTCAGGGCCGGCGAGGGCGACGTGCCCGCCATCGGTCGGATGCCCTCCGCCTCCACCTTGTTGGGGATCCGCTCGTATATCAGGCTGCCGTCTGGGGGGACAAACCATTCCATAATTAGGAAATTTGCACTACAATGTACATATTAAGATTCCATTGCAGTAAAAATGAATGCTTTCAAAGAGACCACATCATCTTGCCTTCAAAATCTGACAGGTTTTTAAAATTATCTTAAATTATGGTATCTCACAGGTAACGTATTTCTTTATTATTACGCCATGTTTGTGGGTTTTGGCCGACGTTTCGAACACACACATTGTACAGATCGTTCACAGTTATTTTACCTCTGGTTGTTATGTTGGCTAACTTCAGAGCTGTGTTGCCATGTTAACCTTCTAAGATTCACCACTTACACAATATAAGATTATTATCTGAAAAAACTATTTATTTGTGCATAAATAGAGATAGAAACTGTTTTTTCGATTTCCATAAATTACCATCTAATTACGTACCATTCACCAATTTTTTACTATTTACTATCGACAAAATTCAATAGTATTGTCTATTTGCGTATTTATTATCACAGTATTCTAATTTCCATCACGTTCGGGTAAAATCTTGCACACTGGTAACCCTACTTACGTACCTGTTATGGCGGCATTTCTAAATGGAAATCTAAATGGAATTAGAGAACTTCAGTCTTTTTCTCTTTCACAAAATTCACGCACTGATAACACAATCTTTCTACCACTACTTTGAATTCTTTTTGGCATGTTGCAAGATGAATTATCACTGTTTAAGAGAGAAAAATGCGAGGAGCTTCGTCAGTCGACATTTACAGTAACGCCAACCGAACAATACGACACACTGTAGCTCTGCTGTCAGAGGTAAAATAAATGTGAACGCACAGTAGTGTCCATCTTCAGGGCTGGTGAACGAGTACACAGTCTTATGACATAAGTACACATGACCACACACCGCATAATAACCCAGAAAAATATTTTCTGTATTCAGATCTTTTCTAAAGCAATATTTCTAGAGGTCTTGTAAAACAAAAATTTTGCTCTGGAACATGTAGAGAAATAGTTCATAATTTTTAGATAAATATTTATGCTAGTTAGGAATGCAATAATTGAATAGTGTTATTGGTTGCAGAGTTGGTTGAGCCGTGCACCAATAGGTGCGGATAAGGGAGAGTAGTAGTAGTTGCTAGTTACCTGGAGCCTTGGGCGGCTTGGGGAAGGCCACCTTGGCGGGCTGTGGCATGCGGTCCTTGGGCGTGAGGCGCAGCCACGCGTGCTGCGGGGCGCCGGGGGGCGCGGCCAGCGCGGGCCCCGCCAGGCGCTCCGCCACGCGCGCAACCTGCCCGCGCGCGCGCGCCCCGCGTCCCGCCGCCAGCGCCTCCAGCTCCGCGGGGCTCATGCCGCCCATGCCCACGCTGCCTGTAAAGGGAAATAACACTTTGAGATCAACACAAATGGGTCGAGAGGGTCTACATCAGATCGACAGTGTTAAATTTTAGCTTGAAATTATGTTAATTCTTATCAGTATGTACCAAATTAAATTAAGATATTTGCCTATTACATTTAAATCGCACGAGTAGATACCGCACCATAAAAAAAGCCCCACGGTAGAAAAATGAAGACCTAAAAATGACTTACAAAATGTGAAATTCTGACGACAGCACCATCAATTTTGCAGAATTAATTTTTGCGCAGTCGCTAGTCAAATATTTATCTGAGAAGTTTACTGACCATTATTATGGTATATTTTAAGGTTTTTATTTTACTAACACTAATTATCTAACCCTAGCCGAGGCAACGGATGCAGACCTTTAATATCCACTATCATCAATAATATTTTATTATAGGCAGGCAGCTTTTACTGGTGAGCCTTTGTCTTTTGTACTGTTTCTTGTCTGCCTTCTGCATCCAAACGGTTTTAGAACTGGTTGACCGTAGTGGAGTGGACAACTAGGCCTGGTAACTTGTTCCAGTCTGAAACCACCCTATTGGGGACGATAGAGACTCCATTAGAACGTAGTCCTCCCTGGAATTGATCTCTACTGTTCTGTTTCTCCACTTACAGTCGTGCTTGACTTGGTGTATGTTGACGGGCGTGAAGGGCGCGCGGGCGATGCGGCGCGGGCGGCGCAGGGCGCGCGACAGGCGGCGCGCGAGGCGCGTGAGCGGGGAGGTGCGCAGGTAGAAGGCGGCGCGCGTCTTCATCACTGGACGCGGGGAGCCGGCGCGCAGCGACACTCCGTGCGCCCCCGCCACGTGCCGGGCCAGCTGCGCCTTCAGCTTGAATTCCTGCCCAAAAAACAAAAATAGGTGATATTTTATCTACACCGGTGAAATCGAAAAAGTTTTCAGTAGATATTTATTTATTTAAAAAAGCAGTAAATAAAGTCACAGAACATTGTAAATCGGTAAAGCTAAGACAATAAGAATTACGAGACACACTCAAGACAGGATCGGGTCTACCTCAGTGAATGTTTAAATCTTGATAAACTTTCACCGAACAAGTCCAGATTCCGTCTTGAGTTTACAATACGACACAATGGAGACAATGGGGCATGAAGTTAGTTTTGTGATGATATTATATAATCTTTACTCAGTGAGAGAGTGAAGATGGTCACTTGTTGTATTGGTCGATCTCAGTCTGTATTGGTGTCGGCATTATATATTTCTGCAAGTTTTGACTTTGATCACGATTCTCTAGGCTATTGTTGAGACTCAACAAGAATAGAAAAAAACATGACAAACCCCTCGGTCATGGGAACATTTAGTGATGTGCGTACTACTGCCGATTCGGATCGCTAGTTTATTTTTGAAAATAACACAGCAGTTCTCTTTTTCATGGGATGGTATACAATTGAAATTGGAATAAGAGGTTTTATTATAGCTAAGCGAATATAGTTTACATGTGGTCAGGTCTATTGTTTGTGTTACGTTGAGACATTTTTTTTTTTTTTTTTTTTTTTTATAAAAAAAGAAATCTATGCAATCTTATGATATTTGCAAATATTTCAATTTGTAAATACCATTTTCAATAAAACCTAAGCGGCTTGTGCTTGAAAATAGGAATCGAGTCGTGTCGAAGTGGGGATTCGAACCGACGATCTCTGGACTCAGAGACCGCGACGCTACCCACTGGGCCACCACCCGTTCGAAGACATGAATGGATAGACATGAATGGATAGATAATTTAAGACGTTTTTTATTATGCGTGAGTAGAGTTATGGGTGCAATATCACACTTATAACTAAAAAAGTCGTAAATTAACCATGTATTCATCTCTCAACCATAAACAAACAATAGGCCAGACCACGTGTACCATATATATCGACATACTACACTCACTTAGCAATAATATTACAAACTTCTTGTTTCAATTTCAATTTTGTAGTATCCCTATTGCACACTATCTTTGTTTTAATTACAATAATTAATATTGTAAACTATCCCTTGAAAAAGTTAAACGCGTTGTTTCAATATTTTAGCTATCTTGCTATTCCCATTATCAAAATTTTCATTTATGTAGCTAGGTACTTGTCGATTTATATCGATTTTCAGGATAGTGTAGCAGTTACAGCACTAGCCGCATTCCTTCCGAGAGCCACAAACTCATTCCCCAACAGTAGTTGATAAATGCTCAGTACAATCACAATAACTTTCAACTCTAAGCACTTTATATATCACTTTTTACTCGGATCTGATCGCATTTCCTATCTGTTCTTAACTACTGTCTAAAATCATCAGAAAAAATGCAAATTGCAAAAATACAGTTTTAGAATACTAAGGTTTTAAGCTTAAAAATAGTATCACAAAACTGTTTAAACTATTATTTAAGTAGCGTAAAATAATTGCCAGATTATAAGCTCTGGAAATAATACATGAAATAGGTTTACAATTTCAATTTCCAAACTCAGCACCTCAAACGAAAGCTTTGCAAATTTGCAGTTTTGGCGTTGGACCGACAGTATCTTGTATAATTACTGTTTTTTTGTTAAGAGTCATTACAGTGTTGGTTACCTTGCCGCAGTTGAGCATAGAACATCTGTGCGGGCGGTGGGAGAAGGCCGAGTGCGGGGGCCCCGTTTCCTCCCCGTCGCTGCTGCGGCCACGCGGGCGGACCGCGCCCCCCGTCGCCCCCGCTGCCACGCCACCGCTCAGCGAGACGACCTCCTGTTCACCTTCGCACGCGCCACCCGCCACCTGGAATTCGGCAACAAGCGCGTGTTATATTCATATTGTATACTAACAACTCACTTCTAATAATCATTTGATAATTTGAAATCCATCAGAGGACCTCGAATTTGTTGATTTTTTCTTGAAATAAATATGGAACAAGTTGCCAGGCCTAGTTGTCCACTCCACTACGGTCAACCAGTTCAAGAACCGTTTAGATGCAGAAAGCAGACAAGAAGCAGTACAAAAGATATAGGCGCACCAGCAAAAGCTACCTGCCCATAATTCAAACTATTTTTACACAGTATAATGTCTATTTATTACGGAAAAATAATTAATTTTGTTTCCTTAAAAGCAGTCTCCAAGCAACCCAAGATATCGATATTCAAAATAGACCTGATCCTGTCTTGAATATGTACACATTTATTGTAATTATCATAATCTATTAGCTTTACCGATTTATAATGTTCTGTCACTTTATTTATTAGCTTTTTTGTTATATTATGCTTTTTTTATGTGTTAAAATGGATTTTACTTGAAATTTGGTTTCAGTTAAACATCTCGATTTAAAATAATGATGAACTCTTATTTTCACATTCTTTTTAGATCTGAAAAACTTACTTTGAATCCGCCATATTTTTTCCAGTACTGCCAACACGAGGAACATAGTCTGCTCTGTAGTTGTGAGGGACCCCACGCATACCATTGAGAAGATGATGTTGCTAAAACAAAATAAAAAGCTAGTAATATACAAAGGCAATCATTGTAATCAGAGAGTCGATCAAAAGTAATGCAGGTTAAAAGTGGTAATAAAATATGATTAATTTACCTTGACACGAACTGCAGATCTCTCCTGAAGTAAGATTAACCGCTGAGCCATTTGTACCGCCATTCATCACATTATTAGACTTATTATTATTTATAATTGCTGGGTTGGGCTTATTACTGCAATGAAAAATAAACAAATGAAAACATTGACATAGAGTGGGATAACTGGAAGCGCAAATGTAGACATTTTGAAGTCAAATCTTGTGTGAGGTTTTAAATGCTTCACACCTTCATGGTTTTAAGAATCATTTAAAGAGATTTTCCTTTTGTACAAATAAATAATTAAACTACAAGGCATCAACATGGGCCTAGATTTGCACAAAACCTATCGGAAAATCATAAAAAATAAAATAAGCCGGGCATGATGCGCGGATCAATATATTTTTTAACTGTGAGGTAGTTTTACCAATATGAATATTAGGGTGTCCCTTATTTTTCAACTTGATTATTATTTTTAAAATTTTGAAAAACTTTGAGGCCTCGTCGGCACGAGTTAAAATCATTGTACACATATGAAATTTCGTATCTGAATAGGCCATAGTAACTGCAAAAAGGATACAGGGTATGCGTTTTAAAAATGGTTTTTTTTTTGGACATATAAGGGACACCCTAATGAATATCTCTCTCTATTCCTTATCAGCATCTAGTGGAATATAATGGAGGTAAATAAGAAATATAATAATGAAACGACCACAAACACTCACTAGTTGGGAATGTAGACTTGTTTCAGCTTGGACTCGGCTTCCACAGCCTTCACTCTCTTCTGTTGCACATATCTGTCTGTCGTCTTCCACATGTAGTAATACTCTACTATATTCTTCAATGTTTTCCATGGTAACTACAAAAAATAGGATAAAACACTTTGAGACAAATCTAAAGAAAACTCAGCTTATTATGTTCGATAATTACAATTGAGAGTAGTAAAAAAATTAAGGGTAAGTTTTGTTGTAAACATAGAATGCGTGTATTTTATTGAACAAATAATATTAATAATAGTTCTAATTAGTGTTTTACTGTGGCATGGCATTGGATTTTTCAAAGATTTGTCATTTCCACTTAATTTATTTTACAAATTATTGCTTTCGCCTCGTGGCGGACATCCTAAAACTAATAAAATGAACAAAGCAAAAAGATTATGTAATATTGAAGAAGATAAAGAGTAATGCATCACTCGATATCGAGCGCTTTGCCGTTTAAAAAATATAATAGAAAAAGATTGTGCTCAAAATTTTATCAAATCATAATCTAAAAAAACAATTTGGTGTACCATATCTGGGCTAGCCTAGTTTGTGACATCCCTATATAGCCTAATCTGCGCCCCTAACACATCCATGGCGTTTTGTCTATGCTCTACTGTCAAGAGCGACCACGCACTGAAGTTTGTCATCAAGCAGGTGCACTTACAAAGTCCGTCCGGATATCGTTGAAGTCCTTCCCATACTTGTCGAGCGCCTCCTCGAAGAGGTTGGCCTCTGAGGCGCTCCACTCCTCCATCTCGTCCCGGCACAGCACGGGACCCGAGGGCGGCACGAGCGAGGACAGCGCCGCCTCCAGGCAGTAGTCGTGCCGGTGGAGGGTGTCCATTGCGTGGAACTGCAAATGTTCAAGGTTTATTAACCCTTTATAGGATGGGACCATTTTTTTATTTGATTAGTCGATTAATATCCATCTACGGAGATCAATATTGAGTGCTGGGAGATGGTGGCAAATATAAAAAACACATATCATTTTATAGTGACAACTCCTGAACTTCCTGTTTCAATTAGACCCAAAGAGGCTTTTAGATCACTTTCTGTTGACTTAACAAAACAGTGAAGAGATGTAATTTTAGATGGAAATCAACAGAAAGTGGCATATATATTTGCAAAAAAACATGAAACGGTTAGTTTATTAACCCGAGGAAGATAAGTATTTTTTTTTTAAACACCTCAACAGGCCAGGGGTCCCAATTACAGAGGGGAACAACGACACAAACACCCAGACTTGAGAAAAATCCATTTTGATTTTTTGTGTTCTCATCGTGAATCCAGCGTCTTAGCCATTACTATTCTTTGTATTGCAAAAAGATAACAATATCTATGTCAATTTGATGTGTAAAGTATACCAGCAAAAGACTTCAAGTTAAAAGCATGCAGTTTTGACTGAATGATGTTATATTGTAATGTTTCTGACACAAAAATATATTATTACAAAATATAAAGTGCCATTTTAGTAAGAAATGACCTCGAATGTCTTTTCTAGAAGTCCCATAACTGAGAAGAGTATATCACAATAACATTCAGATAAATCAATTCCATTTTTTGTGATCTCCCCGAGAACAAACCGAGAACCTCACAAAATGAGTGTTCAAATAGTTATAAAACTCTACATAGTTGGGCGATAGATCCACATCTCACTCTCACTCATATTGTTACACTTACGGAGTGAGTGAAATGGGAATGCTATCCCCCAATAAAAAGTTAATAATTTGCACATGGTTCTATTGATAACAAACATGTATGGTACTTATCGATACAATCACTAGTGAACTATCACTAGCTAACACAAAAGTGTGGATGATTCAATCATTACTAATAAAATACAACAAATATGTTTGCACTCAGCACAATAAACAAGTACCTAGATTATAGTAAAATAAAATTCTGCATTTTTTAGCATAGTGCATTTGGCTACTGTGCATGAGGTCGTGGGTTCGATTCTCGTAGGGGGTCAACGTGAAATATTTATTTACATGTGGTTTTCATATCAATATTTCATGTGTGACAGGTTCTGAAGCGTAGGACTGATCATCTTACCTTTGTGTAATAAAATGATCATGATACACTGCACTCGGTGTACCAATGCAGTTCCCTATGCACCATTGGGCGCCGATAAAGGGAAGTTGTAGTAGTAGTTTAATAAAACAGGAAACAGCCGCAAGATAAATGGACATGCCCATTAAAAAGTAATTAGAAAGATGGCTGAATTGTGATAAGTACTATAAATACTATAGGTAAATAATATCTCTGTACTCAGATCACCAACTTTAACATTTATTATTAATATTCAAAGCATTAACTTTGTGGTCCAACATTTTAATATTATGTTAATTTTTTTTTTTTTAAAACCACTCACAGAAAAAAAAGATACAAATTTTTATTTACATAACTACTAACTAACTGAAGGGGTCGGCAGAGAGGATAGAACTCCACACCACTCTGTCCCTGGCACACTTCTCTTGCTTCCGCCACATTCATACATCTTCTCATGCACGCACGTCGATTATTCCGACTTCTTACATGCTCACATTCAAGCACTTGTTTTACTTGATCATGCCATGTCTTTCTCGGCCTTCCTCGACTTCTACATCCAGGCACAGTCACATCATATATTTTTTTAGCCGTTCTTTCATCATCCATTCGCTCTACATGACCGAACCAACGTAAAAGACCTTTCTTAATTTTTTCAATAATGCTTATCTCAGCCTTGCATTCTGATCGAATTTCAACATTAGTGCACCTATCATACATAGTTTTACCACACATTCGCCTGAGAGATCGCATTTCAACTGCATTCAATCTACTTTCATCCTTATTTTTCCAACTCAATGCTTCGCTTCCATATATAAGTGTTGGTACCAGAACTCCATTATGCACTGCCAATTTAGCCTCTTTTGATAAGCACTTATTAGATACTACCGACTTTAACACCATTAATTCTGTTACCGGCACTAACCCTCCTTTCAATGTCCTTGTCCATATTTCCATCACTAGTGAACATGCTTCCCAGATATACAAATTCTTCCACCCGTTTCAAGCTATCGCCATTTACTACAATCTTACACTAAGTCATATTTTCATTTCTTTCAAAAACCATCAAATTCGATTTTTCCACATTCGTTAACAGATCACTCTCCTTGCACACATCGTAAACCTTTGTAACCAAGGACTGCAATTCTTCTTCGCTATCAGCAAGAAGCACTGCGTCATCGGCGTACAAAAGGCAACTAACAATCATACCACTCATTCTCGCTCCCACGCCCATATTTTTCAACTCTTTCATACATTTATCCATGTATATGTTAAACAACCATGGTGACATGGAGAAAGATGGCTGAATTGTGATAAGTACTATAATTATTATAGGTAAATAATATCTCTGTACCCAGATCACCCACTTATCTACATTTATTATTACTATTCAAAGCATTAACTCTGTGGTCCAACATTTCAATATTATGTTAATAAAAATTTATATAAAACCCTCACAGAAAAAAAAACGGTGACTGGTTTTATACAAATTTTTATTAACATTATCTACATTTACTTTCTTGGAAAAATAATTACAGAGAACAGAAAATTAGTGAGTAGGAATGATTATGGTCCGCCTACCAGGGTGATGTCTCTGCTAGCGGCAGCCGCGGACATGTGCAGCGAGGGCTGCTTGACGCTGCTGCTGCAGTCCAGCGCGCGCGCGAACGTGCCCACGGAGCGGGACACCACGAGGAACTGGTCGATCTGCCGGTCCGTCAGCCCATGCTCGGGCGTCCACACCACCGTCTCTAGGTCCTCTAATCTCCGGGGGTCTTCTTCGCCTGGAATAATTAACTTACTTACATTTTATGCCAAGATGACAGACTACATAGACCAGGGTTACAAATACGGACCTGAGACCGTGTTGTAAGGAATTTATTAATTTGCTGACTTAGATAGCTATACTTTTGTAAATATTTTTTTTTTTTTTTTTTTTAAATTTTATTACCTTGCTAGATGGGAATAACTATAAAATCTGATTTTAAAATTTCAAATAACGAAATAAACTTTTTAATGTTTTGGTAATTTTTTGAAATGAATTATTTATCAGAATTTATCAATAATAATTGGAGTACTGTACTTATTTATTAACACTTTTAGAGAATCAGTGTCATCAAAATTATAGTTAAATAATATCTGAAGTACAAAACATCAAAAATATGCTTAAAAAACAGTATGCTAAAAGTTTAAAAAAAAAAAGTTTAGTAGATAAGGAATACAAAACATTTTATATCTTGAAGGGATTTAATTAAGTTAAACGTCTTTTTCAGTACACAGAAAAAAAACTCTTTTACATGGACATCTCAAGAGGTTGCGTTAAATGAGACAAATGATGACCCTTAGGTCTAACAAGAAAAAAAGAAATTTGAAAAAAATTAAGCATTTATAAAACTATATTTTTTTAATTATGAAAATACTGCTAAGTGACATTGAAAGAATCAATATGCGAAAATAGACTTGCCTTCTTTTAAAAAATTTGTCATTTCAGTCTGATATCTACTGCCTACTCTGATTTCACCCTTATCTGCTAATAAAGTCTTTTGTGTTGGGTCAAATACTAGGCAGTAGAAAAATGTGTCCTGAAAATGAAAACATCTTTGTTAATGAACAATTTTAATACAATAATAGTTTTTGATGATAAACTACATAACTAGATGATAAAGAAAAATATTGCTATACAACAAATTTGATTAGTCACAGAGAAAAAATTAACCTTCCAGAATTCAAACCTGAATTATTCTTATTATACTCTTCCAAGCGTTTATTTTACTTTTGACACATGGGTGCCTATAAAGTTCCGTAATTATTGACAGGCAACCATAGACCGAAAAATGCAATACTTCATGTTTTTTTTTCTTTACGATAGTGAAGCACATGTTCTTTAGCTCCGATATTTATCGATATCAATGTTGATTGAGCCTACTTATGCAACGAGGATTATTCAAGTTGATTTTTTCCATGAAAAAATATAAAATGTAATTTAAATTAAAACCTATTTTTTTTTTTTCTTTGTTTGTCGCGACACGGAATTTCTCAATTTACATTACGACAATAAAATAGTCCTATGCATATTTGGGTTTTCTGTAGCTCCTGCACCCGATGACAAACTCCAATTAAGGAGTTTATCGGGACTGTATTTAAAGTTTCTTTTGTAAAGAAATTATGTATTTTTTGTATGATTTTTTATTGAATAAAGACTGTTAAAAAAAAGTTTTACGACAGCGCTTTCGTAATATAAACTCTGCTTTAAACGTCTGAGTATGTTTATAAACTACAAAATGTTGAGCAAAAGCAAAATATAAATGTGTTAAATTGATTAACACTTCTTCATAAATAAAGTCGATTTTTATGAGAAATCGATTCGGTAACGCATTAGGACATCCCTAATCGATACATAATCGAGCTGTGAAAAGTAAAATAAACGCTTGGAATTGGTATAAGTGATGTTAATACATAGACTAAATGAAAACATTTGATCACTCATTTAAGCGTAATAAAAACAAGAACATTGAATATCTTAAAACAATGTTTCGGCTACGATATATCTGATAATTTAATTTTGGTAATTTTTTCTTATATTTGATGATATGATATTTTATATGATTTATTTATGTAAAATAAAAGCTCTACAGGGGTTAGGACCAAATAACATAAATGCAGGCAGTCGCACGTCCTTACATCTTTATTGAGATAGCTAAGCAGTGACTCGGTCTCGTTGAGCAGCGTGACGGAGCACTTGCCGCGGATGTGCGTGGCGGGCAGCGTCTCCACGTGGCGGGACAGGAACAGCTCGCGGTGCTTCATCTGGTGGCGCTGGCGGGACTGCGGCCCGTCCGCCACGCCCGCCGCGCCCCCCGCGCCCGCCACCGGCCCCACCGGCTCCGGCTCCTCTTCCATGGCGGCTGGAATGGAAACATCAAGAGATATGAAAACAAGCCTGATATGTGACATAAATCCGTAACAATCTCACAATCATAAAATATTTCGCTAAAATGCTTAGAATTTTACTCAATAGATGATGACTGAGAGAATTCGCCTATCCATTAACGGGTGGTGGCCCAGTGGGTAGCGTCGCGGTCTCTGAGTCCAGAGATCGTTGGTTAAAATCCCCACTTCGACACGACTCTTAAGGCTTTATTGAAAATAGTATTTACAAATTGAAATATGCTCAAATATCATAAGATTGCATACATTTCTTTTTTTTCTTAAAATTTTTTTTAAATTTATTTATTTAATACATTATCGAATCAAAATTACAAAGCTTAATATAACAATAATTATACAATATATAACCATAACGCTATACCCCACCAATAAAAAAGACAAGCTCTTGTGCTTGGTGATGGAGGTTACGCTAAAATATACATAATATAAGTAGTAATCATAGTAAGGTAAATATAGGTAGTATAAGGTATAAATATATTTTACTGTAATATTTATAGAAGTTTTGATAATTGGCAGATATGGATATTTATCAAATGCTAGGCGGAATAGGGAGTGTTGTAATACATCAAGTGGCCACTTAACCCAGTCATAAGCCCTGTAAACGCCTATATATTCCATATCCGTTTCCAGAGCTTTTCAGTATGTGTTGAGATGTCAATAATTATTGATATAAGTCTAGCATGGGTAATGGGTATATAATTCAGTAATTTGTCTACAAGTATTTGTACACATTCAAAATATCGTTACAATATTTTTATTTTTAAAATTGATATAAAATAAATATAAAAAACGTATTTCCAGATTTGAAAAAATATTCTTTTGTGATTGCAAAAATTTAAGTTTAAAAAAATGTCTTTTGGGAGTTTCGGGGTTGGATATGCTGATAAAAAAAGCATCTGTGTAGGTATAATTTTATTGTAGGACAACAGTAAATTTTCTTTGTAGGTATACAATACTGCAATAAACTTTTTTTTAAAAACTTAAAACAAGAAATGGAAGTAATTAACGCTAGTTTAAGACAGCATACACGGGTAAGCATATGAATTCATTTAAGAGTGAGCTCAGAGCTCATCACGAAATAGGCTCGGTCCAAAAGACATCGGCGTGGCCGTGTAGCGCTGATGGCAATTACGTGTCGCACTGCCGAGATCCGTTGTCACGTAAATTTTTGATGGCCACGTGGCCGGCCCGAGGGGGGGCGGAGGCGGGGGCGGGACCGGCCGGCCGGGGGGCGCCCGCCACTCGCTAAATCGCGATACCTACGTCTCGCTTGGCGCCCAACGGAGCCGGCCCGGCGTCAAAATCCACCAAATTCGTGAATTAATTAGGACAAAAAGTACACAGATTATTGATTTGATAGTGAATGGATTGAGGGACTAGCGACAGCGGTGCGTTATTCGATTTGGCGTATACAGGGTGTAACAAAACTCGATGTACAAGCGGGAACCCAGTGAATCTACATCATATTTGGAGTCGATTTTGTTGAATTTTTTTATTTTTATTTGACCCTTAGTTTTCGAGAAAATTGAGTACGAAGTTGATTTTTTTTCGATTTTTTTGCAAATTGTTATCAAATATCATGTATTTAGTCAAATTTACACTGTTTATAAAGAAAACAAAATTAAAAATCGCGTTTTAATAAGAATTTGAGCAATTTTACTTAATCTCCCATACTTATAAAAACTTTTGTAATAAAAAAAAATTTTTTTTTCAAGCTCAGATTAAAAAGTCATATTACACAATCGTCTCCAAATACGATGTAGATTCACCAGTTTTCAGGTTGTACTACGAGTTTTGTTACACTCTGTAAATATTTTTTTTTTTAATAAAAACGACTCCAAATATTATGTAGATTCACTGGTTTCCCGCTTGTAAATCGAGTTTTGTTACACCCTGTATTACATATTGTATATTGAAATGTATTTTTTTAAAAATTGTTGAAAAAAGTTGATTAAACATCATCCAAAGACCATGCTAAAACCGTGTTAGAAATCACGGTTTTCGGAAGGTTCACCAACCATAAACTATAACGCCACACGCATTTGATAGCATTGCGTATAATCACCATAAAATACCCGTGCGAGTATAATTATTTATAATAAATTGTAAAACAATAAACGAACTGTTCGTTTATAGTACCTACTTACGAACATCGAACATGTGCCTTTTTACGTCACGCTCGAGGGGTGATGGTTGGATGGTCGGGGCGGGGAGGAGCACGTGTCGCGGCGGACATTTTATACCGCGCGGTGCTAATAACGCTTCCTATCCGCCAACGGAGTCGGCAGCTCACGGCCAGTCACTGCTTCCGGACAGGTCGGGAATCGTAACCCACATTTTCTGGGATATTGCTCATTTTGGGAAACCAGACGCGCTGAACAGGCGGCATCAATCATAACGGGTTCGGTGATAAGTTCAAGATAATACAAATATATATATCGTCGCTTTAATTCGAAAGTGTTACATATGCAAAATCTTGATTTTTCAGGAGGGCGTTTTTAAGTTTTTTGAACGTTATTTAATTTGAATAATTTAATAATTTAATTCACATAAAAAGTACTGCAGGATCCAGATGGCAGCTCAAGGCCCAGGACAGAAAGCAGTGGACCAATATGGGGGAGGCCTATGTCCAGCAGTGGACGAACAATGGCTGATGAAGAAGAAGAAGAAGAAGATTTAATTTAAATTCTCTGAAAGTATTGCACTCTGCTGAATGATTTTTTTTTACAGGAGACGCTTTGGAGCACATTCTTTCAATGTGTAATACTTGACTGAACCTAAAGCTCACCTGGTTTTTAGCAATTAATTTTTCAAAACCACAATGTAACACTTTTTCCAAAAAAAATATCATAAGTGCCCATGGTCTAATGTACATTGCAACTGTTTATGACTATTTTTTTTAACGTGGTGCTCCTCTGGATGTTCATCAACTACTGACTTAATGACCGATGAAACTGTCTTCTGCTACAGCCACGCTGGTTTTGTCGAAAAGTTAAAACTGTTTTTTCGCCCCTAATTCCAAAAACATCAATTTTAGAGATGTAACACTTTACACAGAAAAAATAGATTAAAAAATTACTAATTTTTTGGTGTAAACATTTTTTGCAGATGTAACACTCTTGAATTAAAGCGACGATATTACAAGTCATCATTATAATACACGTGCTCTTGTTATTATTATCTGTACTCGATTATAAGTTTTAGAAAAATCAATGCTTTAAGCTACCAAAACTCGGTAGTTCTCAAAATTACACACATTCATTAAAAATATCACGAGCCAGACGTTGATGGATCAAAATTGATGGGGCAGGTAATTCTGGAAATCACAATCGATGCGAAATGTTGTCGCTTGTCGCAGTATTCCGAATTGGGTCCAATTAATGGGCGCGAGGCCATCGATAACATTATTAGCACGATGCGTAACTATTACCAAATAAGCAAATAATATTATATTTAAAATGACGATGGTAAAACCCATGTCATGTGTAACAGCTCGTGTCAAGATGCCCAGATCCCCCTGGCTTTGTCGGGACAAGTCATCGAAAGGGTCGAGAGCTTCAAATACCTGGGAGCGTACATGACAGAAAACGGCAGAGTTCAGAAAGAACTGGGAGTGCGGCTTGGAGTAGCGGCGCCGCATTCAACAGTATGAAAGCTGTCTGGAGATCGGATATTTACTCGGTTAAAACAAAATGCCGCCTTTTATAACTCCTGCAAATTCTCTATGGCTGCGAATCGTGGCACCTAACTAAGGCCCAAGACAGCAGACTTCTGAGTTTTGAGAATAGGTTTCTCTATGGCTGCGAATCGTGGCACCTAACTAGGGCCCAAGACAGCAGACTTCTGAGTTTTGAGAATAGGTGTCTTAGAAGAATTTTAGGTGTGCGGTGGTTGACTTTGTAAGGAACACAGAGGTGAGGCAACGGACACAGCAACCCTTGGTATCTACTGTCATCCGGCGAAGGCGTTTCGGCTGGCTAGGCCATATACTACGTATGCCTCCCGAGAGCCTTAACCATGCTTGCCTATTTTACAAGGCATCAGTTCTCGGCGTCCCGGTCGTCCACTGTTGACGATTCGTCGGCAGTTTGCGTCAGAGCTGCGGGACGTGGACTTGACTTGGGAGGATGCGCGGGAGCTGGCGGCCGATCGCTTGGCCTGGAGGCAGTTTGTGGATTCCATATGCTCCACATTGGGAGCGGATATGGTATAATGAAAATGAAAATGAAAGGGGGTGAGAGGTGCGTCGGGCAGAGCACAAAACCAGGGGCTAAGGGTATGGAATGCCTCTCCTAAACAGTGTCCCCGCTAAGTAATTCCTCGGAACCCGAATTGCTTATAAATATTAAAGACGTTTGATAGAATATCAACACTTGAATAATTCAAATAGCGGGTGAACAGGTATCAAGGGGAAGAGATATCACTTTAAACGGACGGAAAATCTGACGAACAGGCAGCAGGCGTCCACTTTGTCGAGGAAATATATAAACGTCCCGCCTCGAAGGATGTGGCGACGAAAAAAGGGAAGAAACATTAGTGTCGTAAGGTGTAAGGCTCTTACTTGGGATTACATTTTCAGGCACTTCTTCAAACTAAATAAATTGTCGAGAATGGGCTCAGTGTAGATTTGAATTCGTACTAAAAAAAAAAAGTAAAACAATTCCAGAGAATTTAATACAAAATTAATTCAGATTGACAGTTTTTAAATGATGGGTTGATTGGACAAAAATAATGATTAATTATATGTTGTTAGTTGTTGAGCGCACTTACGGGACAGAAAACTGTACAGTTACTTGTTCAGAAAACTGTACAGTCTGTCAAAAGACACGCTAAATATGTGCATTTTTAAGCAAGTTATTATCGGATGTTTCCACACAGGAAATTATTAATATAGCTAATAATGTAAATAAATTACTTGTTTTTTACGTTTACATTAACTGTCAGGTCAGCCAAACGTCGCGTCGGCCATTTAATATTCCACACAGTTTTCGTTTTATACGGGGCAGTTTACAAACTGCACAAGAAAATAAATTTGTTTACATCAAAATACATATTATGTGAATACAATTTATCAGAAAATTACAAAGTAACATAAATACATAGAAAAAGATTTTAATTTTTTTTTTATATATATAAACAAAAATCCCACAAAGGCATGAGCCTGTTCGTGGGTATACAAAAAATGTCTGTTAGATGCTCTTATAATATTGGCAATTAACATTATACAAGTTTTTTTAAAAATTAAAAAAAGTTATAATATAAGTAAAGGAAGAGGGGAAGAAACAGTATTTACATAATATAGATGGTTAGAAAGAATTTACTTTAAAATATAACGAATTTTATTTTATAAAAAGAAAGAATCTATATTTTTGGATTGTATCCAGATCTTTATAAGTTTTTTAAACGAGAATAAATTTGAAAAATTTGAAATAGTTATATTTTTATCAGAATGCAGAGAATTTACGAGTTTTGGTGCTATGAAATGTGCGTGTCTCTGAGCTAGCCTCGTTTTACAATGTGGGATTTCTAGCACACGGTTCCTTCTTTGACTAGTCCTATTAGAGTTTCTAGTAAAAAAGTTTTGGTGCATATAAACAAATTTAAGACATTGCAGACAATAAATTTGTCTTAATCCCATTAAATTAGCTTCCTGAAACAGTTGGAGGGAGGGAAATGTTCTATTTTGATGAAAATTCTATTTGCCAACTCTAGTGCAGAGGGTAGGTACAATGCACGAGAGTTAACAAAACGAGTATAATATTTTCCGTACTAATGTTTCTAGTTTCTAGCCTAGTCTCGCTCTCGGTAGGTACTCGTATACGTACACAGCCCGGTGTGAGCCAGCGTACTACGGGCGACTACAGGTGCTAACCTAACCTAACCAGAACACGGCGGGACCGCCCCCGCAGTCGGCAGCCGGCAGCCGCTTGCAGGCCAGACGCCGCGACGCCCGACCGACGATCGGCGAGAAATAACCGACGTCAAGCCGGATTCAAGCAAACCAAACACTTTTTCGATATCTTATCTGTAAAGAAACTGTATCTGCTTTGTTATTTCTTAATTACAAGAAAATGTTGGTGATGAATTAATCTAGAAAAAAATCATGATTAAAAATTGCATTCTGTTAAATGTCAGATTATTGGCTTAGTCAGTATTGACGCATAAGTATTTTATTACTTTTACTTACTGTATTTTTGGATATAGATTTTATTAAAATCGCCATCAGAAACAATCGTAAAATAATTTTCAGTTACGTGACGATCGTTTGCGGATAAAATTTAAGGAATTCTCAAACATTATTTGTGTGAGATGATGATAATTTATAATTCTAAAGGGGAATTATTATAATAATACTCTGAAGGAAAGGCATTTCCATAAAGAATGATTTAAAAAAAAAAACGGAAAAAATGTTGAGTCAGGTTTGTATGTTTTATAGTTTTGTGAGGGTTAGAAAATAAAGAAAAAAAACAGTGGATGTAATTTCTCTTACTAGACAGTATGGAGTTTTCAGTCTCGGTACAATATTTAAATCTACCTCACGCCTTTGAATAGGCTCGGGGGAGATCAGTCATGGTTCGGCGGCGGCCATAGGGCAACTAATTAAAGGAGAGTGGACTCCCCCCCTCGGTACATAACACCCCCCCCCCCCCCCAAACACCCAACTCTATGGCGCGGGCGGGGGGTGGTGGAGGGGGAATGGTTTTTCTACTCGGGCATCCTTTGCCTGCTTATTGATCCAGTCAAATGTGAGGGGGAAGGGTGTGGGGTGTGGGGGCAGGGTGGCGGCGCGGCGGAGGAGGGGGAGTCCAAATAAATCTGTCCGCCGCGACACCCCCTCCCCCGGCTCCGCGAGATGAAAACACAGGAAATGGATACGCGGAGATAACGCCGGCGTCACCGCTAACCCCACACGCCCGCAACGAGTTACGTCGGACCATTCTTTCGCTATCTTCAATTAACGCCAAGAAGAAAAAATGCGGAAGGGTCTCCCATCCCGGTAGCCAGAGTAAGAGTAACCAGTAAGAGAAACCACACCGGTGCGGTGGCGGTGTAAGGCCGCCCCGGTCCCGGCGAAAGGGAATACATTACGTAACGCCGGAAATTTCTCTCAGATTCTGAGCGACGATACCGGCGACAACACGTGGGGACCACCAGAGACCTTTTACATCTGACTAAATACAATAAGACATTCATTTTAATTAGTAAACTAACGCATGCATCGAGTGCTTACCAATATTAACAATACGATCGAGCTGCGAGTTCTTAAGTTTCGACGTCGAGTGGCGTCATTTATATGCAAAGGCGAATACATTAAAGGGGGTGGGAAGCTTAGGGGACTTGGATATTGTTGAATTCGCTGTAAGAAAACAGCCATAACGCACCCTACTTTGTGATTCCCCGCGGATTCATTGCAAATTAAAATACATCTTGCCTTTGTAACTAAGACAATAATTTATTGATAAAAAATAATCGACTCGTAACGAGAAATCGGTAAAGATGGCTGTACACTTTTCCACTTTAGCGCGTTACTCTAAATGAAATTTTGGGTATAATTTTATTAATCATGGCTGAGTAAACGTTGCATCGCACCAATCCCAGATAATATTCCTGGCTGGAGAATAAACATGACAACGCAAACACTATTATTGAGAGCCGAACCCGGAATCTCTAGTGCGAGAAACCACTGTACTACACTGTTTTCACTATTATTGAGAGCCGAACCCGGAATCTCTAGTGCGAGAAACCACTGTACTACACTGTTTTCACTATTATATCTCTAGTGCGAGAAACCACTGTACTACACTGTTTTCACTATTATTAAGAGCCGAACCCGGAATCTCTAGAGCGAAAACCACTGTACTACACTGTTTTCTAATCTTCGAAATTCGTTTTTACTCCCTACTAAAAAAAATTCGTTGCAATATTTGTACATGGCACCTCACAGAGATAACACGATTTAAAAAAATGTATTTAAATAAATTAATATTCACTCTTGTAATGTAAACATCGATTTGATTTAGAAGAGAAATGTCTTAAAATCAATTTGAGAACAAAGTGTTGCTAGGTGAATGTGGAAATGTTTGAAAACTAATGAAAACTCAATTCTAAAAATTCGGGAAAGTGCGAATATTAGTTACTAATGCATTGTATGGAAAGAAAAAAATTGAGAAAGACGGCAGTTATTAAAAAATGAAATACACAATATGTCGGCAAATATTATACAAAACGAAAACGTGATTGAATTGTAGCTTGGTTTTGAGCCGTCGAAACATAAAATCAGTTTTGTGCGCGGACACGATTAGTAGGAAATTCTTTCACGCGATAAAATTGTTTTACCAAAAGCTTATTAAGATTCGGAATGACCGCGGAAAATCGATACACTAGTTCATTTGTCGCTGTAGCATAGCGTATTATACCGAGTAACAAAGCACCAAATGATAATAGTATAGCATTTATACCGACATAAAGCTCGCCAGAAAGTAAGAATCTGTAATAATGTGGCCAGGTACAGAGTGTAGACGCGGCATTGCCTATCGATCGTCAGTGGGTATAAGTTGTTATTAATTAGTTCAACGCCAATTCTTATAACTAGCTATAATATCCGGGTGGATAGCAAGGTGAAGAGAAATTACAGAATTTTTATTGTCTTTTAAATTGGTAGTCCTAATATATCTATTGGAGTCGACAAAATTACTGATAATCAATATGCTAGCAATATAAATTATATTGTGAAAATTTACATAAAGCCGGACCCTGTGTTATTTATCGAGAGTGAAAAACTCATGTCTCATGAGGAAATAACCAAAAAAAATGAAAGTACTGAGATTAGAATATTCAAATGGTAAAAAATTGGGAGTAGGTTCCTACCTAAATACTCCGTGGCTTGCAGATTAATGAAAAAACATTAAAACACATGTAAATTTGTTAAATTTATTTGCAAACAAGATCTTAAAATATCTTTTATCCTAACAGGCACCATCATTCAGAGATGTACTTCTTATAAAATTATTGAGTTATCGATTTAAAATACCATGTCAATAATAATAAACGACTTTATCAGACACTTAAGAACTTATGACCTGTCATTGGGCGGGTTAAGCGATCGCTTTTTATTGACATACCGTGTAACATTGCTATTTAAATATAGGTTAAATATAATCCAGTATAAGTATAAATATATTTGTAAGGGTTTTTATCAAGCCTACGCTCGTTTACGAGTAAAATTGGATTTGAAAGGGTTAGTTATAATACAAATTACATCGATATTTCCGTTCCAAATGTTATGTAAGAAGAAATAGTTTTGTGCACGGTATTTTGTTAGTACGAAATAACTAATACGAGCTAATCAACAAGACAAGAGAAGTCCGTAATGTTTGTGGGTCCCGGTGCTGTAGAGGGTGGGGCGGGCAGGGGTGCAGGGGCGTGGGTAAAGTTTTCAGGCGTGCCATCCACCCCCAGACCAGCCGAATGTCGGATTCGTATGTTTCGCACATATTCCTAAAATTGAACTGTACCCACCCCCACCCGCCCGAAGAATGATTGTAGAAATATATACGTGTACTTGTGTAGGTGGATGTTAAGGATTCGAGGGTATAAATGTAAGCTTGCGTTGGTGTTGGTGAGTTCAACACACGCACGATGGCTTATCGATGGCTCAATGATGTCAATCGGGTTTTTGGTATTATCATTTCTAGCCGCAAAGCGCTGGCTCTGCAGCTGGGGTAGGATAAGGGATAGATAAGAAAATCTTTTCGTGAAATACTACGTCATTTTCTCTCTGTCGATATTACGCGTATTTTGCAGAGTGGCAGAACCACGACAAACAAAAGTATATTTGAAGCTAATCAACACATGTTTTATTTATTAAACCAGGGTAAAATTATACAAATACAAAGTAAATAGCAGAAAGAATAACATCCAGCTTATAAGTAAGATTTTTTCGTTTCTTTCACTCAGTTTTCAATATCACAGAAAATGTTAGGAATCTAATACTTCATCATTCATCATGAATTGTCCCTCCTACTCCAGATATATATTATTTGTGAATATTTGTTGTAAAATTAAAGGTGATATAACTTTCAAGTTGATGCGATACAGTGTGCAATGCATGTTATTGTAATGCTACCGAACCCAAGACCTCCCGGAGAGGTAGTTCAGTACAGACCACCATATGGGGCACACGGCATGATCATACTGGGCGATTCTAAAACGTTCCGACGCCTTTGTTCATTTAACACAAGTACATTAGATCTAAATCAATTCATTGCATAACATTGGTAGTGGTAGGTAAAAAACCATTAACACAGCTTCTATTTTTTAACACAGACATTATTAATTATTACAGACGCAACGGATATCCGATTACAATTTTCGGTACCTCGCAATCCCGCCCTATTTGTCCCCTTTTTCCTGTCCAGTCAAATGCCCAGTGACTATAAGTGGCTTAAAACACAACTGAAAGGTTTACAAAATGGAAAATAATGCAATTTTTCACTTCCATAATCACAAATTGAGTACTCGCTTCGGCAGTACATATACTAAAATTGGATCACAAATTGATAGTGATTCAATAAGTAGGTAGGGTGATATAACTACTAATGTTAATAAATTAATGAGGTTATGTGTTTATTCTATAGAAATAGAATTTACCTACACTACCTGGTTTCGGGAGTAAAGTTCTCCCATAGACTGGTGAAAAGACACTCTGAAGATGAGTTTATCGTCTTTTAGAGGTAAGAGGTAATAAATTTATGATAAAGTTTGATTGCCACTTGACGTACTACAACCTACAACATTCCCCATTCCGCCCATCATCTGATAACCAATAACCATTAACCATATAAGACAAATCTTTGAAACTACTATATAAATAGAACTCGTCTTCAACGTTCCACATTACAGAAAATTTCTGTGCTGGTTGAGAAAATGTTAAGCATTTTTTGGCAATCATCTTTATTAGTGTAGGTAAGGCTCAACTTAATTACTTACTAGAAGACGCCTGAAGATGTCTCTCCAATTTTTTTGTTTGCTTTATATTTTAACCAGTAAATTTTTTTAACAACATTTTGAATGTATACAAATACTTGTAGACAAATTACTGAATTATACCCATGCTGGGCTAATATCAGATATTATTGATATCCCAACAGAGGCAGAGAAACTCTGGAAACGATGTGGATTATCTAGGCAGATATTTATATTTTTATATTTTAAATTGTAAATACTATTTGCAAGAAAGCCCAAGCGGCTTGTGCTTGAAAATAGAAATCAAGTCGTGGCGGAGTAGGGATTCGTACCCGGGATCTCTAGACTCAGAGACGGCGACGTTCACTTGGCAACCTCTCGTTAAAATATAGTTTTTTTAAATTTCATGCACTATAAATTGATACATAATTTGATCAGTTTTTGATAGGTTCCTCACGATCGGAGTGTAGAGTGTAGAGGGGTGGTGTAGCCTGCAGTCTACGGTAGAAATAATGTTCCCTGTGGTAGGTACTCACCTATAGCGGGGTCGAGAACGGCTTGCGCGGCTTGCTCCTCTCCAACGGGGGTCTTAAGCCACATTTTTTTGAGCTTCATCGCCACGGGAGAGTCTTCTGACTGGGCCACTGGAACGGAAACATTCACTCAATATTTTGTTACATTCGTGTTACGCACATTTACCCCATTATTTGGGAAAAGTAATATAGAAGAATATTAAATGATTTGCTCTTTCTGTTTAAAGTATTAAAAATCTATGTTTGATTGTTGTCAACTAAAAAAAATTATTAGTATACGAGTGCCTGGTCGAGTTACCCGTGGTAATGCACTATTTTACAGTAGCCAATGATCGACCAATTACAGTGCTAACTCACCGATACGAAGAATGTACGCACTGGCTAACAAGTATACTAACTATATTGATGTTTTCAACACAAATCTAGTGCATTTTAGGGAACAATGTCTGGATGCCATATCTGGCGGTAATGAATAGCTACCTACTGTGTAATCATTTAAAAATGTCTATGTAAAAGCCCTATGGGCGTAAAAACAATAAAATAAATAAATACGTAATAATGCGGTAGATGAAAAACGCGATAGTTAAGAGAACATTATTATCATATGTCCAGTTAACATAGTTTTGAAAAAACAGGCATCGAAGGTTCCCAAGTCCTAGGAAAATGGACCTTTTACAGGTCCATCTTTTTAAATATCTTGCGATCGGTTTTATTTAGATGTATAATATTTGGACAAGACATTATTTAGACAGTATTAGAGTTACATGCGGATAATAACTCACTTCCGGTACAAATTGGATATAAATATATGTATGACATCTTACCATCGACATTTTCTACGTGAAAAATTAAATATTCACAAACTGTATTACCATATTCATTACCAATTTATTGTAGCTAGCGAAGTTATATGAAATTTTTCATACGGTATATTTATATATTCACATCCAGTTCACCCACATGCCCCACAGTCGCACAGTTTACACCCGCGCTGTGCGAGCGGGTACCCCGCAAGGCGTTGGACCCTCGGTTAGGTTTTTATCGGCCTATCGATTGTTTTTTGTAGAATCCATTTAGCTATAATAACATATGAATACAGCTAGTAGGTACTATTATTATTATTATACGTATTTTTCTTAACAATAACAAAGTACCTACACTACTTACTACTACTACTACTACTACTTCCCTTATCCGCACCCACTGGTGCATAGGGCACTGCATCGGTACACCAAGTGCAGTGTATCTTGATCATTTTATTACATGATGGTAGGATGATCAGTCTTACGGTCTTACACTACTTACGCTAACTCAATATTTATTTTTTACATATTACATATTATGTATGGTATCATAAGCTTATTTGTAATCGCAATCCAGTTGCTCGATCACAGATCACTATCGACTCGGTAGTAAGCGACGTGATAACGATTTCTTTACCCATGGATGTTTAACGTTTTCGCGATCACAATGGAACACGCGTTAAAAAGTTATCGATCGGGATTATTAAACGAGCGCTTCTAGTCGCGAGCCATTTCCCGAGATATATCTTATTCGCACATATCTTCATTCAATCTTTCTCGAGTGCCGTATTGCATTTAGCCCGGTTTTCGGCAAGCCAAATATTGAGAAAAGCAGTCGACATAAAAAACAATCCGACAAGCGCGTTAATTTGACGTTTGACGTACGGTCGCGATATCGCGTGCATCGGCTCCGCTCGGCTCAGATCGGAAATGCTCGGCTCGGCGAACGTGGTATGGAACGTATGTTCTTTGTGACCGGTCAAATCGTTAGCGTTAGCACGTGGTTAGCCCTTTTTTAACTATGTCGATAGTTATCTGTGATTGAGCTCCAGGTAGTAAATGTGTATTACATCGGTTGTGTTTAGAAGCGAAATTTACACAGCGAAAACGGCAGCATGTAAATGACACACATAAAATGCGTAAAACTCAAGTTAGGGTTAGTGAACTTTACACATTTTCATTAATATAAGGGTTGATTCCATACCACTAGTTTCGCAGTGCGAACTGTGTGGACTTAACTTTCACGTGCATGAATAGTGTCAGTGTTGCAAGCACATTACTACATTAGGTTTATGCATGAAAGGGTTAATTTCACGCCACCACGTGCCGACATGTAGGTATTTACATGTCGATATATTAGTGATTGGTGACCAGAGCCCCCCTGTAGCTCAATCACAGATGACTATCGTCGTGCTAATAAGCGACGTGATAACGATTTCTCACCATGGATGTTTAACGTTTTCGCAATCACAATGGAACATCCGTTAAAAGTTATCGATCGGGATTATTAATTACCCCTTTAAATATGGAAAATACGCCAAAACTGTAAGTAAAGTAAAATAATTTAGTTTTATAGAGTTTTAATTGTTTGTGCACAATTTATCATGCCATTTATTTGCTTTAAATCAATTTGAGAAAGCAATAAAACGAAACATTTGTCAAAGTATGCCTTACATCTATGGTGCTTGGCAACGCGACCGTGATATGAACGTATGTTCATTGCGATCGGTCAAATGCTTAGCACGTTTTTAAGCGCGTCGACAATCATCTGTGATTAAGGTACTGGCCTATTTTGGTGGTAGCACGTTGTAATAAAGGAATGGTCCCAATATTATGAAGATTACGCAATGAAGTATATTGAATTTTGCTATTTCCGTGTCAGGTCTGTTAGCGAAAGAATCTTCAATAATAATTATTCACCGTTGTGCACATGTGAAATGCGTCATATCCGAGTTATTTTAGACCAGATGATTACTTACAACTCCCCACTACTAACACATTCACTCGTTCATTGTTTTGTGAAAGTAAATAACTAACTAACTAACTAACCATCACGCCATTTCCCCGAAGGGCAGAGAGGATCGAACGCCATACCACTCTGTCCTGACATACTTCCTTTGCTTCCTCTACATTCGTACATCTTCTCATGCACATACGCCGATTATTCCGACTTTTCACATGTCTACTTTCAAGTACTTGTCGTACTTGGTGATGCCATGTCTTTCTCGGCCTTCCTCGGCTTTTACATCCAGGCACACTTGCATTTAAACTTCTTTTAGCCGTTTTTTCATCACTCATTCGCTCCACATGACCAAATCATCGTAAAAGCCCTTTAAATGCTTAAAGTAATAAGAATGCTTATGCTTGTTATTTGCGAAAGTAATTGGTCAATATTTATGTACCTACACATCACGCAAGCCATATTTCATGCGGTTTATCCGTCTTTTTTGCGATTTTGTGATCTTTGTCTGTGAAGTAATTTTGGGCTTCAATGGGTAATCAGTATAAAGGGACCGATTCAGACTCCTTTTCTATCATAATCATCAGTCCATATCCGCTTCCTATGTGGAACATATAGATTCCATAAGCTGCCTTCAAGCCGAGCGATCGGCCGCCAGTTCCTGAGCGAAATCAAATAATAAGTAAATTAATCTGAGTTCAAATCTAAATTGATCGGAAGTAGATGTTGTAGTCGTAATCAATACAAGGAGTCATAGTCGAATATGTTTGACTTATCGACAGCTCTGGTTTAAAGTTTGTAGTTTGTGTATGAATTAAATAAAATTAACGAATGTATTAAGATACTGGTAGATGACATTGACGAGTGGAGAGATAGTGTTATGGGCAAACCAATCTTGGGATACTGACAGAAGAAAGATGGGTATTTGAGAAATTGTATTTTGTACAGTAAAACCTTGAATCTTGCACAGAAAGAAAAATATAGTAATTTCGGCGTAAATCTTGATTCTATGGAGCAATTCACACGTGACGTAAAATTCACGAAATTCGCACTCATCAAAGTCGGTATTGTAAGGGAAATCTATTAAATATACAAATCCTTTTGTAAAATATTCTGCATTTGAGTCGATTTATAGATTTGAAATATAATGGACAAACATCTGAGAAAATTTCTATCGGTTGAAAAAATGTAAAAAAAAGAATTCTTGTACGGAAAAAAGTTACGGGCACTTGGACGCGCGATACTTGATTGTTTTTTTAATATTTTAATTTATTTTTATAACTTAACTTAATAAATCATATTAAACTTACATACGTCAGAGCGTTTATTGCATTTCTGACTGCCAATGACATATATGTTAAAAATAAATATATTATGCATAATAACCTTTTAAAAATAAATACCGCATGTTCAAATGCCCGTAGCTCCGAAGACTGCAGCGATAATGCATAATGTCCTATTGTCATTTATTATGCTGAGTAAAATGGCATCTATTACGTCTACAAGGTTTTGTGCAGACCAAATGAAAACTTATTGAGTAAACGTTAAAAAAACTTTTTTTCCGTACACGATTTTTATTATTTTTACAACTCTACTACTCTCCTTTGTCCGCACCCAATGGTGCACAGGGCACTGCATTGGTACACCAAGTGCAGTATATCTTGTTACAAGAAGGCAAGATGATCAGTCTTACGCTTCGGCGCCAGTCCAAAGTATCACATACATAGATGAAATATTTTTATGTGAAAATCACATTCAAATAAGTATATCATATTGACTCCCATCGGGAATCGAACCCGCGACCTAATGCATGTCAGGCGAACGCGCTACCGCCGTGCCACGAGCCGGATATTATTTATACAACGAATAATTTTTTTTAGATGTTTGTAAAATATATTTTTATTTTCATATTTCAAAGCTATAAATCGAATTTGATTTCAATGACCACTAACAACCTAACGGACCAGTGTGCATCATGCCTGTGGTTCTTGGAGGCAGCTCTTTTTCACTCACCTTCTGCAGCCAAATGATTGATCGAGTGGCGAATTATCGGTAACATTACAGATCACCTTTCCCCGTCTCAATGTCAACGTGGAGAGTCCTCCCGTGCAAGACGAGTCAGTCATTCGGCGGTGGCTGTATCGACCGGCATGTGTGGGTGGGGGTGGCACCCCGCCCCCCGCCACCCGCCACCCCGAGAGCTTTTCTCATTATGCGCGGACCCTTTGAAGGAGCCACCGTCGCGCTACAAATTTATAAATAATGCAACTGAGAAACAATTCCCCGCCCCCCGCCACTTTCAACTATGAGAAAATAATTATTTTCCGAGGCAGCCTTGGTGTGAAAGTCGTATAAAATAATTCCATTAGGCATAATAAAAGTGTGTCCGTCTCGTAGCATAGTGGTAGCGCATTTGGCTACCGTGCATGAGGTCGCGGGTTCGATTCTCAACACGAAGTCAGTCAACACGAAATATTTATTTACATGTGTTTTTGATATTAATATTTCATGTGTGATACCTTGGGCTGGTACTGAAGCGTAAATAAAAATGAATATTTGAAATTTTTCAGTGAAAAATAAATTCAAAAGATTCGTTGTAAAAAAATATTTAAAAACGGATGCTTTAAAAGCACCCGTCTCCTAAGCACACAAAAAGGGTCGCACCGGACATATAGTTGATGCGTAGAACCAGAGAAGTGGCTATGTATTTTTTTTCGGTAGTTAGATGTAGGCGCTACTTACATCAAAACTTGAAACAAAATGAATAGGCGCATCCTACCATAATGGCCTGTTTTGGCGGGAAATCGCGATAACGATATTTAAAAAATTCATTACGGGCATAACAAAAATCCAACATAAAATAAAATATTTCGTACCAAAATATAAATCACCGCCTAATTTATTTTTTAAATTGTCCCGTAGCACATTAATTTAGTTTATTCAAGTAATTATAGCGTTTTATATTGTTTCCCGTTTAGTAACAAAGTCGACATTCGCACCCCACTAGAGACTAAAGCAATGATTTTTTTTGTAAGATTTTGATATTGACCAGAAGCGTGATTGTATTTTATTATTTCTTTATTTTATCTTTTCTTGGTGATTTTAAAAATTGTGAAAGAAATCATCATGATCATCATCATCCCACAAACTGCCAAGCCAAGCGATTGGCCTCCAGTACCCGTGCACCCTCCCAAGTCAGGTCCATAATCTCAATCACAGCTCTAAAATTCCAGGGAGAAAATAGGAGGAATACGACTGTACGGAGAAGCGGCCGAGGTCACGTGGAATCGTTCCCTCTAAATATTAATTATCTGATAATAAATATGTTCAATTTTACACTGCACTTGGGGTACCAATGCAGCGCTCTATGCACCAGAAGTATTTTTTCTTTGAACGAGAATCTCGATGTTTTGGGATTTAGGATAAAAACGGCAGGAATTCCTTTGATGGATACAATATTGAAGTTGGCAACAGATCGATAAGTTCACGCTACTTGGGAGGCGGGTCACCCCCACCCCCACCCCAACCCCACTGCGAGGTACTCAAAGTAAACCCGCACAAAATTAATATATATTATTGTAGCTTTATTAAAAATTAATACACATCAACGATAATAATAGTAAAAACTATAAACTACCATGTTAACTAACTAACTAACCATCACGCCATTTCCCCGTAGGGGTAGGCAGAGAGGATAGAACGCCATACCACTCTGTCCTGACAGACTTCTTTTGCTTCCTCTACATTCATACATCTTCTCATGCACATACGCCGATTATTCCGACTTTTCAGATGACCACTTCCAAGTACTTGACGTACTTGGTCATGCCATGTCTTTCTCGCCCTCTGCGGCTTCTACATCCAGGCACACTTGCATTTAAACTTCTTTTAGCCGTTTTTCATCACCCATTCGCTCCACATGACCAAACCATCGTAAAAGCCCTTTCTTAATTTTGTCGATAATGCTTATCTCAGCCTTAAACTCTGCTCTAATTTTGACTTTTATACACCTATCATACATAGTCTTACCACACATTCGCCTGAGAGATCGCATTTCAACAGCATTTAGTATACTTTCATCCTTCTTTTTCCAACACGACGCTTCACTGCCATACATAAGGGTTGGTACCAGAACTCCGTTGTGTGCTGCCAATTTTGCTTCTTTCGATAAGTTCTTAACTACCATGTTCATTCCCCTATACCGAGATTACATACATGTGATCTGTTTCGTAACTAAAGACGGTTTTTATAGAAATTGTTTATCTCTTTTCTGTCATGCTGTTTTGTTCTAAATCATTCCATCGCGATTTTAATCAACTCAATATATCGTTACCGGGCATCAACATAGGTCCAGATTACAAGCATATCGACATTGCAGTTGCGACACATAAATATGATGGTAATCGGTATATTTCAAAGATTTGACCAATTGCGTGTCATATACGCATCACAACTGCGATACATATCGATGACGTTAAAGCTTGTAATCTGGGCCCTGATAGTAAATCGATCTTGTTTAAAATATGTATAGAAATATTGTCTAAAATATGTCTAGCACGTAAATATGTATTTGGATTTTCAAAAGATAAAATCGATATTAGTATTTCGAGTTTAGTGGCAAACTACGTAACAAATAATGCTACTCAAAAGGCGAACGCGAATATGGCCGCAGATTATTGAAATTTACATTATCTTTCAAGACTTTAAAAAAGTGGTTCAAACAATACAAGTTTAATCAATATTCTACAGCCAATTTAATTAGCCGGTTGTGAAAATACCGGAGGGTTGGTTTGGGAAAAATGTGCAGCGGATCATCCTGTATAAATTTTTAGGGAGGCGATCGTACATAACAGTGCTATAAGAATGCGTGGCGCTTGGTGTCCTAGCACGAGTACTGTCATACATAACGTTTCGCGTCTTGACCCGATATGCTAACCCACCTCAGCCTCGCGGAAGCCGATGACAAAAAATGTGCGTTGTTTCTACCAAAGCGCGAAATATTTCGCGTAGGTATATGGCTCACTCAGTAATAGGCTTGCAGAGGCCCAGTTTTCAGGGAATAGCCGACATTAGACCTCGTTTAGATGGGCAACAATGCAAATGTAGGCTCTCACAGACACACCCGACAAGACAATAACAAACTCTAGTGAAGGCTCTCCAGGTCCTATGAACATCCGGATTAGGGTGGCCCAAAAATGTTAAATTTACCCTACACCTCAGGGCACCCGCTAAGTTTTTTACTTTAGTTGATAGTAGTTAAGTGCTAAAATTTCAATGTCCTAGGTGTAATAAAAGGCTATGCTCAACGTCTCCAAGGTTTAAAAAATTTTTGTAATTTTCCCATTTAAAAAAATTTTAAAAAATTGTGAAAGAAATACCAAGAAAAGAAAAATGTGTTAAAGAGTTGAAAAAATTAGAACTATCAATGGTTGTTTGTGAGGAGTGTTTTTATTCAAGTGATTATTTTGGACTTTTTGTAAAAATATGGCTTTGTCATCTACTATAACACGTCAAGCGGACTCTATATTCTTGATAGGTAGGTGTCAAAGATTTAGAACCAATATCTAGATTTAATTAGTTACCATTCATCATCAATATTATACTATGAAATAAACTAATTTACTACTTCCCAGGTAGTTGTACTTAATTTAGAACAACCCTCGAAATGCCAGCCATTTTTTCAATTTTTTTCTTAATATTACATACCTTTGAGCACTGTTTTTCAATTAGAATATTAGCTTCAAACTTTACCTTGTTTTACCACTGATAAAAAAAAATAGTGGGTGCCCAGACATGTAAACTAGTTTTGAAAATTTTAATATATAATATGGGCCACACTTCTATACATACATTGAAGATACATTGCATACATTGAAGAATCCTTCTTCAGAGTATGCATATACTTTATTTGATTTTATTTTTGTTTATAAACATTTAAAAAAATCATCAATTGTATATGCATGCGAGACCATGTCACTAACGAGGAGATAAAGAGACGGACTAGAGTCATAGACGTCATAAAAGCTATCTCCCAGCTGAAGTGGACATGGGCCGGACATGTGGCACGCCAGAATGAGGACCGATGGACGAAGCGCCTGCTGAACTGGAGACCTAGAGCTGCAAGGAGACCTGTAGGAAGACCATCAAGAAGATGGACAGATGACATAAAAAGTACTGCAGGATCCAGATGGCAGCTCGAGGCCCAGGACAGAAAGCAGTGGACCAATATGGGGGAGGCCTATGTCCAGCAGTGGACGAACAATGGCTGATGAAGAAGAAGAAGAAGATATATGCATGCATTAAAAATTATCGATCAAAGCTGTTCAATTCATCTACATATTTATTATCCATTTAGACGAGGATCAACAGTGCGTTTGAACGAGGCAATCTGTGGGTGCGATTAGTGATCTTCGGTCGCAAATTTAGAGTAAACAACACACAGGAACACTGAGTTTTTATCTGATGTTTTGAAGTTCCACCGAAGATGATGTGTAGCGCCAACACGCTTGCCTCGTGTAAGCGCGCCCCGAAATTGGGGCACTTTACCTGACACGTGCCTCGCGAGTGTAACGATTCCGCCAGAATAGTCTCGGGTGCGGGTGTCGGGTCACAGAAAGAGGGGAGACTTTTTAGTATTCGGCCGAGCAACTCGTGAAATGTATTAGCTATAAGATTAAGTCCGGCCCTCTCAGTAAAGTGGTTGGCGAAGGTACCGGGATGTGTTACCGGGTTCTGCTTCCAGGTGGGCGAGTAAGATTTAAAGGAGAGAACATTTGGAACTATGGCTCTTATCTCTAATAGGTACAAATATTTGGAAACTAAAATCATAACGCGATAAGAAAATGATAGATACAGCGCTATGGACCAAAAAAAGATCGCATTGGTAAAGAAATTCTTTATTTGATTTTTATTACTGTAGTTTAAAAAAATAAGGTAGTAAAGCGTGGTGTTGGAAAAAGAATGATGAAAGTAGACTGAATGCTGTTGAAATGCGATTGAGAGATCGCCTTGAAATTACTAAACGCATCCTTATATATACCTGTTTTGGTGGGAAATCGCAATTAAGATATTTATAACATTAATTAATGACAATAATGATAACAAAAAAGATGAAAGTAGACTGAATGCTGTTGAAATGCGATCTCTCAGGCGAATGTGTGGTAAGACTATGTATGACAGGTGTACAAATGTCGAAATTAGAGCAGAGTGCAAGGCCGAGATAAGCACTATCGACAAAATTACGAAAGGGCTTTTACGATGGTTCGGTCATGTGGAGCGAATGAGTGTGATGAAAGAACGGCTAAAAAAAGTTTAAATGCAAGTGTGCCTGGATGTAGAAGCCGAGGAAGGCCGAGAAAGACATGGCATGACCAAGTACGACAAGTACTTTGAAAGTGGACATGTGAAAAGTCGGAATAATCGGCGTATGTGCATGAGAAGATGTATGAATGTGGAGGAAGCAAAGGAAGTCTGTCAGGACAGAGTGGTATGGCGTTCTATCTCTGCTTACCCCTACGCGGAAATGGCGTGATGGTTAGTTAGTTAGTTAGTTAGTTAAACTGTAGTTTGCTAGGATTTAAAAAAAATTGATGGATCTAATGACTACGTAATGTATCCAAATGAAATAAAAATTCAAGCTTTGCATATCAATAGAAAGAGGGTTGTTTTAGCAGGTAGTGCCCCGCCGCCATTGTTTTCGAACTGGACAATATTGTTTTTATGGTAGTGTATATAAATATAAATATTATAAAATACATTTTTTTAAATCTTTAAAATATTCTAATTTTCTGTTACAATACTGTCAGTCTATTTAATAGGATATTAATATCGTATTGCACGCTACGATTAACCCCTTTTTGTATATTCTTCTACTGTTTAGGCCTCCACCTCACCTCGTATGAGCCTGTACTTTTCATCAAAAATGCCTAAGATGTTATTAGGATTCCCTCCACAAACCTCAAAAACGTCCATGTTCATAGCTCACCATTACCCCTCCACCATTTCCCTTCGAACCCCTATCCTTCTTAATTAATCTTTGTTACTCATAATAATTAAGCATTCTTATAAATGACTAAAGATTATACCTTGTATTAAGGAAATCAAGTGCGTATTTTCTGTTTTTAACTGAAATCAAAATAGGTATCAGAATCTTAAGGCGAGCAAACCCTTTAGACGTCTGAAAATAAGTACTTTTTTAGGATTTAAATTTTTTTTTAACATCGTATATTATAAGCATAATTCATAAATTTTCAACATGACTATCACAGCTTTGGAGTGTACGAAAACATTTTTGAATTTAATTTGAACTGAAAAACCTTATATAGATATATTCTCGTTTCTTGTGCCGGATTTCTTTCTTTGTTTTTTTTTTTCGTATTTCATTATTTTATTTTCTCAGGAGGATACACACAGATACTTGTACTATTTTCCCTTATCCGCATTCCAATGGTGCATAGGGACATAACATTGTCACACCGAGAACAGCGAATCTTGATCATTTGTTCTAGAACGTAAGTCGTACGCTTTAGCACTAGTCCAAGATATCACACATAGAACATAGATGCATTATTTTAGTATGAAACATGGGAAAGATAGGGTCGCGAAGGCAAATCAGGAAATATAATCGACAGGCAACCCACCGCAACACTAATATTGTAGGCGAGAAAGTCTTAAGTTTTAAAGGACTAATCATAGATCTTTTCTTCGCACTGTAGTATGGGTTAGAAAATATTTCCCTTTCAAATACTATTAAATACAATATCATTATTATTATAGGCAGGCAGCTTTTGCTGGTGCGCCTATATTTTTTTGTACTGCTTCTTGTCTGCCTTCTGCATCTAAACGGTTTTTGAACTGGTTGACCGTAGTGGCAATTTGTTCCAGTCTGAAACCACTGGGAAGGAAGTTTTTCTTAGGGTTGAGGTGGATTGGGGACGATAGAGGTTATTTGTGTATCATGTTAACTGTTTAACTTGTTTATATATTATTATGTAAAAGCCCAATGGGCGTTTAAGGAAATAAAATAAATAAATAAGTAAAGGAAACAAAGTGGTAGGCAGAGATACAATACAATTTAACCTGTTTTGGGACACTTGTTCACTTTACCTACATTCATATACACCGTATCCCACGATGAGACCGCGAAACTCCAGAGGGTGATTATTCATGATATTCTGAGAAAAAAATCTTAATAAAGTTTTTCAAAAACTCAATTCTAATTTCTTAAAAAAATGATTAAAATATGAATAAAAATTCACGCGTGTAATACCGTCCATTTTATGAACTGGCTAACACCACGTGACCTGCACCAATTTCAGATATGAAATTCGAATTTTGAAAGGTCCGCACAAGGCAAGGCAAGCGGACCCCCACTCCTCCCCGCCCACCGCCACCCCCGCCGCGCGGCTAGCATTTCAAACAGAAGCCAGTATTACATAGTCGCTTTTTATATTAATACTTTTTTTAAATTAATTATTAAAAATGCCCGGATCAAAAAACTTTATAAGGATTTTTTTCTCAGAATACCCATGAACAATCACCCTCCGGAGTTTCGCGGTCTCATCGTGGGACACGGTGTATAATATCTTCTCGTGCACGGAAGTCGATTACTTCACTTTCAAGACATTTTACTGGATAATGCCAAGTCTTCCTCGGCCTTCCTCAACATCTATACCAAAGGACACTAGCATTTTAACATATTTTAGCCGTTCGTTAGTTGGTTCTAAAATATGTATATTTTCATGTTCTACATGAAAATGCGCTCGGTTATTTGTGCTAAGTACTCTAAATTCAATCTCGCCACTCTTTAAAAATAATTTGGCGTGCATCCAAAATAACTGGATTAACTCTCGGGACACACAAAAGGCTAATTTTAAGAAGTAGATATGCATATTATTTTTTATCAGATGCATTGCTAATTCGGATAAAATAAACACGTTCCGGTACAGATGTGATATTGTAAAGAGGATATATTTCATAACACGGATCGCCATTGGAGAGTTTGGGATGTTTTTATGCAGATGTCGGACGGTCAGGTCGCTGAATCTAGGTTAACAGAAGTACTAAGGAAATACAGAATCTGTGAAATTCGCTGTGAATTCATCAGAAACCTCGCCTGCTTCTCTATACAATAAATAGTATGCTTCGATTATCTGACTGGAATTTAGCACTGGACTAATGATTTTTTCATAAGTTTCAGATATCGACAAGAAGCGCATTTGCACCGTCTTATTGTTATTTGTTAAAGGAGATAACGCTAATAAGCGAAATCGGTCTGCGTGCCAATTTACGACTGCGTAATCCTGACATTTTCAGAGTTGAGCGCTTTTTTCCTCCAATACAGGGTATTAAAAATCCTCTCTCTCGTATGTGCAGAGTACAAATGTAAATACACAGGGACAGCACTGAAGGTATGGACATCTTCGGAAGCTCCGTAGATGGGTTCAAGAGAAGGTTGTCCTTGAGATTTTTGTGATCACTCTTGCTTTTATATTATGTGTGTTATATTTACCTAAGCATTGTGTGTATGTCAAATTTTCATAAACATTATGTTTTGGTCAGTCGATTAAGCATGATGTGAACAAATTTAAAGGGCAATTGGTCTACCTAGGTATATATATATATTTTTTTGTATAATATTTAGTATCTTTTTGTCTGTTATTGTTCCGTAACAAAATAATTTTAAAAAAATAAGACAACACAAACACGCTCTTGGTCTATATCTAAAACTTGTGAAAAAATCAGTGCTCTAGTGCTAAATTACAGGGGGAAAAATCGAGGAATGCTATTGTATGGGGAGCGGCCGCAGGTCACGTGGCATAGTGCCCTCTTAAGAATAGAATGAAACCAGTCACCATAAGCAAGACTTGTACATAGAATCAATCGTATCGTTTTATCGGTATTACTTTTTTCTTTTGTTCAAGCAGTTAATATGTGTTTGGTAAATATGAAAGGTGTATTTGGCCTGTATGCAATAAAAAGTTTAAGATTTGTTCTGAAAAGTACAAGTAACAAAAAACTTAGATGTACCTAATTGAAATGAACGATAAAAGCGATACAGCCATGAACACACAGACCTTGCATTTATATTAAATAAATGGTGACGTTTGTTGTAACAGTAGATGTAACATACAGAGTTATCTGCGCTTGCGAACGATAGGGGTAAATTTGCTGATTTTTCGGTTGCAAATTCAATTGAATCATTCCGCAATGCGAGAAACGAACAATCCCAAATATGTTACTGCAGCGGTGTCGGGTGTTGTTAGGTGGTCGGGGCTCGGGAGGCGGAGGGGTGGGGGGACGGGGCGCGGGGCGGGGGAGGCTGTCGCACGGGAGCCAATCTCATGGCGGCCGCCGAGCGGAGCCTTTTAAGGAATAAATAGTAATACCGGATCGCACAAAGGGAAGCGGCAGAAGAAATTAGGAAGCGGCCCTCCTCCCTCCCCTCCCGCAGCAACCCGACTACTAAATGGGCAGAATACGCAAACCGAGGAAAGGTTACCATCCCCCGGCGCGGTGCGGGCGAGGGCGCGGGTGTGGGTGTGGGTGTCCCGTGTACGTACACAGATGTATCTATTTACCCCCTTGCTGGTGTGCGTGTAGACTGTAGACTGTAGACGGCGGGTACGGGTACTCGGGTACACGGGTACGCGGGCACGCGCACATGGACAAGTCGCGGCCAGAAAGTGTTGCGGTACCTAAACTCCGTGTGTTTTGTATGCGAATAAATGAGTGGGACAGGGAGGACCGCCGCCCGTCCCGGTGTGTGTGAGGGGGACGAAATGAAATGAGCCCGGGGGGTGGTGGTGGGTGGGGGGTGGGGAGGCACATCTTAACAAATCGATAGGATATGACTATTCTCTTCTGGAGGGCGGGGTCCGCCGGCCGTGGTCCAGGTGTAGTGGACACCAGCAGGAGGAAGCTGTAACCCTCGCCATTTCACTCAATCAAACACCCAGCACATCCACTACTGGGGCTCCCAAGTGGACATGATTGTCTTGCGTTCTGAAACCCTAAATAATTACTCTAAATCACTAGATTGCAGCACGGAAGTGTTAAATCACTAGGATGGCAGATCATCATCTCCTCCCTAGTTAGCGAGGAGCTATAACTCGATCTCACCAGACTCAAAGTTAGTTTTATTGCCAATTTCCGGAAGCTGCAGGCAAACCTCTCCCAATACAATAAGTATTGTGGTATTCAGAAGTTAATTTAGCAACGAAAAATTCTACAGCCAAGAATTTTATTTTAAATAGGTAGCAATCTACATTATTAGCAGATGGGGAAATGGGGAATGATGTAATACATTAAGTTGCCACTTAACCCAGCCAATGACAGGTCATAAGCCCTGTAAACGCCTAGATATTCATATTCCCTTCCCAACTTCTCGTCTCTGTTGAGATGTCAAATTATGAATACATTATTCGCAAGAACTGGAAGATTTATATTTTTATGAATTGAAAACTTCTGTTTTGGCAGATTTTGATTTAGCAGACTACTAACTGACGAGGTCTAAAATTGCATTTAAATACAACTCTTAACCATAACAAATCGAGTTAACATTAATAATTGGTTATAAAAAAAATACAGTGAAATGTGCATTTGTACATTCGCATAATAAAAAGACAAATACCTAGTGGATTATTAAATTTATATATTGGTAATATATGATTTAGAGATGTACGTGGTGTGACGCTCTATAGTCTACCTATAACGTCTATCCTTTCAGGGAAATGGTGATAGGGTTAGTGATTGTTAATGAAATACGCACTTGTTTAAAAAGTGGTTTCCTAAAGCGCGTTCGTCCATCACTTTTGAACCTTTTTTGTTTATTAAAATGTATACAAATATTAAAAACAAAGACAAAACATAAGACGCTTTAAGACGAAAAACAGGAAAAAAATTGTTTATAACTTACGGACAACGTCCATGGTGGTAAAGTAGCTATATCAGTCATCTCCAAATAACTTAGAACGGGGCTACACGCAGTTTGTTTTCCCAAGGGAAAAATCTAGAGGGTCGAAAACAGAGATTTGTTATATCAAGTAGGCTTATTCAGAACGTTTAGTTTAAATTCGAAGAAGGAGCGTCACTAACATACAGTGTTTTTTTGTACTTATATTTTGCAATTTGACATCTCAACAGAGACGAGTAAGTTTGGAAGGGATTTAAATGGGATAATTAGGGCGTTTTACAGGGCTTATGACCTGTCCATTGGCTCTGGGTTAAGTGGCCACTTGATGTATTACAACATTCCCCCATTTCTACCTAGTATTTGATATCCACTATCCTGCCCAATTATCAGAACTTGTATAATATACTGTGAAATGGCGCGACGCATTCACCATGTGAAACACTCTGTCATCCATTGAGATATTTGCTAAGCATATTTAGCAGAACACATGACAGGTCATAAGCCCTGTAAAACGCCTAATTATCCCATAATCCCTTCCAAACTTCTCGTCTCTGTTGAGATGTCAAATTGTAATTAATTTAGCCGTAATGGTGAAATCCAGTTTTGTGTCTAAAAGTATTTGGACACCCTCAAAATGTTGTTTATTTTTGCAAATGCATAGAAATTAAAACAGGTACATAAAAAATAATTTTACAATAAACTTACAAGATTTTTAAACAAATTGATTTAAAAAACTAACTATTGGCAAGTAATTCCTTTTTTAGATAAATCCTAGATCACCATTTTCGTAAAATATAACCTTAACGCCTCCTTAAAATTTAAGAAAAGCCAGATTTTATACTGTAATGTATATAAAAAAGGTATTTATCTTTTATTTCATGAAAAAAAATGGTTTACAGAAAATACATGATAAATACACAAAAAAATATTTAAAAATAAACAAAAATCCCACAAAGGCATCGCTTGTTCGTGGGTATACATTTAATGCCTATTGTGAATTTCTATACACTCTTTCAAACAACATTTTGAAATTTAATGTAAATTGAATAATTCGGTGTAATTATTTTTCTCAGAAACATCTTGAATAACATCAAAGAGACGTGTCAATATTTTTTTACATTATTTTCGGATGTCAGTTTGAACTTATTTTATTATTTTTTAATGAATACAAGTTCATACAACTACATTACTGAACACTGGTCTTGAGAAGCCGAAATATTTCTAGATAACGCTAGCATAATATTATAAAAATAATACAGTACATAAAAAAGACAACGCAAAATAACAATGAACATAAATTAACTAAAAAATGTACGAGAAGGTCCATAAATTCGCGCTATGAAGGGGTTGGGGGTGGAGGGTTAAAATAAATACTAAGTATAATCCAGTAATTTGTCTACAAGTATTTGTATACGTTCAAAATGTTGTTGTTCAAAATATTTACTGGTAAAAATTAAAAAGCAATCAAAATTGGAGAGACATCTTTAGGCGTCTTTTAGTAAGTATAAACGCTCGATAGAGCCTTTACTAGACCAATAAAATTAGATTGCTAAAAAATGCTTAACCATCTTCTCAACAGATGTCATTAGAGAGAAAAAAAAAATCTGTCGAAAAACCAACTCAAATGTGGATACTTCTGTACAAACTCAACATACTTATAAAGAAGTTTCAAAAATTTGTCATATATGGTTGTCAGATGATATGCGGAATGGGAATGTTGTAGTAGTACATCAAGTGGCCACTTAACCCAGCCAATGACAGGTCATAAGCCCTGTAAACGCCTATATAACCCACATTCGTTTCCAGAATTTCTCTGTCTCTGTTGAGATATCAATAATATCAAATACTAAGTATTGATATGAACGAGTAATTAGTTTCAGTTACACCCGAATAAGCAAGTCAATCCAGAAAAATAATCGAGTATGGCTAATATCGTGTTTCGGGCGGTCATTAAATTTTATACATACAACCTATCATTTGGAAACAAATAATGTCAATAGGACACGTCGACTCTAGTCCCGGGAAAACCATGATTTATTAATGGTATGATCTCTTCAAGGATGGCAGAGACCCCTGCCCGGTGTATTTTAATTAAACTTTACTTCATCAAACTTTATTGAAAAATATGAAAAGCTTGTATTAGAGGATGCCAATTTGGTTAAAACAACTCATAGAAATGGTGGAAATACATATTATCGACATACGTATTTTATTTATTTATAAATGTCCCAACACAACATGGATATACATGGTGTAACAAAACTCGTAGTACAACCCGAAAACTGGTGAATCTACATCATATTTGGTGTCGAATATTATGTAATATGACTTTTGAATCTAGGTTGCATTTTTTTTTCTTCTCATAAAAGCTTTCAAAGTACTAGAAAATTGCATGAATTCTTTATAAAATGCGTTTTTTTTTATTTTGTGTTGTTTATCAATAGTATTAATTAGATTAAATACATGACATTTGACAATTTGAAAAAAAATATCGAAAGAAAAAAGCCAATTATTATTATTTATTTTTTTTATGAATAAAAAATAAATCTATGCAATCTTATGATATTTGCACATATTTCAATTTGTAAATACTATTTTCAATAAAGCCTAAGCGGCTTGTGCTTGAACATAGGAATCGAGTCGTGTCGAAGTGGGGATTCGAACCGACGATCTCTGGACTCAAAGACCGCGACGCTACCACTGGGCCACCACCCGTTCGCTAGGATGAATCGTGGGTTCAGCATTATGAACCTGGATCAAAATAAGATTCCCTGTAGTGGCATAAAATAAGACAAAGATACAAACTACATCCACCTGATACTCATACATCAAAATTAGCTATAAAATCTCTGCTGTACCTGGCCTGGTTTGTAGGGAATATAACACGCTTCCTGAGTGTATTCCAGTCCGTAGGTTGAGAAATAATGACGTGCTGTTCCTTAGTCACCACAAAACTAACTATGGTTTTAATGCCCCATTGTTTCGATTGTGTCGTATTGTAAACTCAAGACGGGATCTGGACTTCTTCGGTGTAAGTCTATCAAGATTTAAACATTCACTGAAGTAGACCCGATCCTGTCTCGAGTGTGTCCACATTTTATTCTAACTGTCTTAGCTTCACCAATTTAATGTTCTGTCACTTATTTTTACTGCTTGTTATCCCTATTATGCTTATCTATGTATTTAAAATGGATTTTTTTTCCTTAAAAAAATTAAATAAAATAAACATGTGGAAAGTGATAATTAGCATATTAGTGTATTTGTGATTTTAACTCATGGAAAATACATGATGTAATAAATGTATTTGATATAAATATTTAAAAAACGGGCACACACGTCCCCCCAAGTAGTTTACGGTGTCGCAATTGGCCGGAAAGATCATGGCTAGTGTTTCATGGGATACCGAGGGTAGGTACCTTGTTGATTAAATACAAGTGGTGTCACTATAACCGGAACATACTACGCCAATATATAAGAGCAATTATTAAAAGAAGCGGTGAAGGAAAAAGGCCGAGAGGAAAATTGGCCGAAGATGTCTCGCTTCTCCGGGCCAACCAATGCCCCTGTGCACGTGATCAATGTTTCAATGACTGCAATTGACAAATCAATCTGGCTTCCAAATGTTGAACAACCCTGCTTACAATTTAGACCTGGTGCCGATCGACCATTACTTATTCTCAATATTTAAAAAATCTTAAAGTTAAGAAATTTCCAAGTGGTAGACAAGTCAACAATTATTCCATTTTTTTTATATTTACCTCCCTTCCCCTGGGCCTGTCTCGTAACAAATTAATAAAATCAACATCGATCATCTTCATCATTTCATATCCGCTCCCTATGTGGCACACATAAATGGATAATGGAGGTGGGTTGTGCACAAATTGAGAAATGGATAGGGCCAAGTAGATAGTCAGGGGGTTTTATGATTTTTATTTAAACTATGTAAGTATGTGTTTATTGATGTCGTATTACAGAAATAAAGATTTAACGTAGGTTATATTTATTACGAAAATGTAAAATGTTCCCTAAGCACGGGAGGTCCCCAACAACTTTTAAAATTAAAATTAGACGAATACAATTTAAATATTTGCGAATACAATAAAATTGCGCACAAGCTTGGTAATAAAATTATTATTATTTATTATTATTTTGTGCCAATTTTTTCAAAGACGTTCAATCGCTTTAGGGTCGATAACTCACTATAATTCTTGGTCTACGGTCAATAAAAATTTCTAACCTAAATTGGATAATCACGTAACGTTTTGTGCGAAAGGGGGGGAGGAAGAGTTCGGCGGAGGGTCGGAAAAATAGGGGTGAGTGTAAGTATTAAGAATTGTATAAGAGCACACCAGCTCACAACACGATAACACGGAGGCAAAGCATGAATTTAGGAAGAAGTTATCGTTCCTTGACATACAAAATCTTTTCTGCACGATGCAAAACGTAGGATAAGAACAAGATCGAATAGTTTAGGGTGTTCTTACACCCGACCGACCGCGACGTTGTTGGATAGAAAAATGTCACACTGAACAGTCAATGAACAACTGCGGTAGCAACATGGTAGGATAAAATGTAACCATCACGTTATTTCCACGAAAAGTTAGGTAGAAGAAAGAAAGGCACACCAGTTGCTCGATCACAGATCAGTACCGACTCGGTAATAAGCGACGTGATAACGATTTCTTACCCATGGATGTTTAACGTTTTCACGATCACAATGGAACACGCGTTAAAAGTTATCGATCGGGATTATTAAACGAGCGCATACTAGTCGCGAGCCATTTTCCCGAGATATATCTTATTCGCACAAATCTTCATTCAATCTTTATTATAATTTAGCCGGTTTTCGGCAAGCCAATATTGAGAAAAGCAGTCGAAATAATAAAAAATCCGACAAGCGCGATGATTTGACGTTTGACATAAGGCCGCGATATATAGCATAGTTGGGCTCCGCTCGGCTCAGATCGTCAATGCTCGCGGTATTAAACGTTATGTCATTGGGATCGCTCAAATCGTTAGCGTTAGCACGTGAATAGCACGCTTTTAACTACGTCGATAGTTATCTGTGCTTGAGCTACAGTTTGGCCTTAGCTTCCTTCACATACATACTCGTACACCTCATGCATACACGTCGATTATTCTGACTTTATTATTCTATATTATTCTGATTATTAAACAAGTCCAAATTATTCGATTTTCGTCAGTGTAAATAAACATTTTGTGAATATAAGTAAATTTGACTTGTGCCATTATTATCGCGCGTGATTTACAGAACTTACTATGGTCATGATGAGCAGTGTTTCACATTCCCTGATTACAATTTCCAACTAACCATCACCACATTACCCCGAAGGGGTAAGCAGAGAGGACGCCACACCACTCTATCTTGCACATTTCCTTCGCTTCCTCCATTATTTCGAAGTTTCACATGACCACTTTGAAGTATTTCTTATATTGATCATGCCGTGTCTTTCTCTGCATTCTTCGACTTCTAAACCAAGGCACACACACTCGCATCGTAAAATCGTTTGGGCGTTCTTTCATCGTTCACAATTTCTACTATAATTACATACATTACACATTTAAATTATTTTCGGTGAACCGGGAAATTCTACACCTCTAAAACCACTACAGAATAGACACATACACACGCTCATTATTTCGGATTTGTGTTGATGAAATGCTTCACAAACGTACGGTTCAGCAGCTATTTAAAGGTTAGTTCTCGTCATCTGTGGTGATTAGATTTAAAAAAAAAACAAGGATTTAATACACTTTAGGGCGTTAGTAAAATAAACAACCAATTGTCCTGAAAACTTGAAAAACTAAATGAGCCGAAAAGGCTTATTTATTATGAACACCATCTAAATTATCTTATAAAGCAGCGTTTACATGAGGCAATACATAGTATAGGCAATATCTAATTTTTGGAAGCTTAATAACTAAATACGCAAAATTTTATCTATTTATACCATAAATTGGCGACCGAAGATTACTTATTGCCATTTGTAAAGCCATCTTAAAATAAATTATTATGCATATTTATACGGTATTAGCTTCGAGTGGGTTAACTTGGGAGACAGGGCTTAACATATTATACGTGGTGTAACAAAACTCGGTGTACAAGCTCGGAAGAATTTTTTTTTTTATTTGACGCGTAGTTTTCGAGAAAATTTTATAAAAATTTGATTTTTTTCCATGAATTTTTGCAAATTGTTTTCAAATATCATTTATAAACTCATAATAATACTATGCATAGAGAAAACAAAATAAAATAAAACACGTTTTAATAAGAATTTGTGGAATTTTGGAACTTAATCTGTAATACCGTACTTATGAAAGATTTGAAGAAAAATTTTTTTTTCAAGGACAGATTCAAAACTCATATTACACATTCGACTCCAAATAATATGATGTAGATTCACCAGTTTTCGGGTTGTACTACGAGTTTTGTCACACCATATATATGTTAATGTAGGGTAGGTCGTATACATGTCTTGAAACAAACGTTTGAAATAATATAATATATTATACGATTTTTAGTAATATCAGTTCTGTGTAAATTTGTCCGCCCTCTATATTATCCAGACTGTATAATTGTAAGTCTAAGAAGAAAAAAATCTTATGGATGACGCCCAATACAATAATTAAGAGAAAAATACTGGCAATCACTGAAACTAATAAGAAATACGACTTTAAGCTGTTTTAAAAAAAACCTATAGTAAGGCACCTTGGACTGACACGGGGCGACGATTAACCTCCATCGGGCCGCGACACTCCGCGCCCTTGTCGGCTAGCCTGCGGGGTTAGCATATCGACCCGCATTGCGTAAGGACACAAGCGCCACGTATTCTCGTGGCGCTTACGTGCGATCGCTTGTAAACTCTTTAAAGCGTTTCGCATTCGACCCGACAAGCTAACCCCCTGACTGGTACTGCATGCAGCGGGTGGCTGGTAGTTTACAACGAGCTTCAAGGTGAATCTTCCATAATATATATATTTTTTAATCGTGTCGGAGAGAACTCGGAGGACTGACGTCATAACTCACTAAGTTTCATAAGGAAATTTGACGATTTCTAGCTGTATAGAGATAAATTCCTCCAGAATAGGGTTCTTCCCGATAGCATGAATATCCTTGAAAACGCTATAAATATTTAAAAGTATATTTTTACAATTCCAACGCGCATGCGGTGTGACGTCACAGCAATATAGGCGCTCACTACGGAATGAATTTCACGCCTTCTACGGTGGACGGGTATGACGTCATTAGCCAATATCGGGCGTTAAAAGTCACTCGTAGTTTCGTGTTTTTAAAACATAAATTTATAAAAGATAACAAAATTTTTGATCATGGTGTTTTATATCGTTGGAATTATACATATATCGTAAAAATATACTTGAATTATTTAAAGCGTTTTCAAGGATATTCATGTTATCGGGAAGAACCCTATTTTAAAAAAAACATTGGGGTGACATTGAGGTGTTTTGAATGTAGGTGTTATGCACGCTATTATAACATTTTGTCCACCTTTTGTCGCCCGTAACTTACTTTGGTGTTTGTCTGCAAGTTGTATGAGAGGACTGGGCAAGTCCCTCCGCCTGTAGAAGCACATGACTTTAGCTTCTACCGCCCCCGTTGTCGTCTTGTTCAGTTCCTCTATCCGACGGATCTGATACGGCAACGTCGAGGACGTTTCGAAATACACACAATCTGAAACAAATCAAATCAAATATTTACAACGTGTTACCAGTCTGTTATATTAAAATAATTAAATCGTGGAATTCCACCAAGTCAATAAAAATATCAATCATATTAACTTTATTCATCTAACAATGAAGCGATGATTGAAAATACTTAACATTTTTACATTTTAACTAAAAAGAAAGATTTGGAAAAAAGCACAATTACAATTCGTAATCAAATAAATACTTGTAAAAATTACAGTCCGCTCCAGGATTTGAACCTGCGTCTTTCTGATTGCCGGTCAGCTTCACTATCCGTGAAACAAAACGATCAATTAGTAAACGTAAGCATTGTAATTGTGATTTCTCTATCTTTCCCTTGATGTGATAAACAACATTAGCTTTGCACTTAGCACCGTGTCCCTTGGCTAATATACTAGAGATAATAAAAAACACGTTTTATGCTGAATTGACTTCGCTATGATAAGATGCGTTTATGATCACGGAGAAACGAGGGTAGGAGGTTTTCATGGCCTACTAGACTAAATTTATACGAATCCAAACATTTAGTTTCAAAATAACGAATGTTTTTAAAAATGTGACGAAAGCGAATAATAAAACTCTTGATGATTTAAAACGCGCTGCTTATTTTGGTTTCATATTTTTTCGGCTAAAAATCGTAACTGGTAACTAACTAACTAACCGTCACGCCATTTCCCCGTGAGGGTAGGCAGAGAGGATAGAACGCCATACCACTCTGTCCTGACATACTTCCTTGCTTCCTCTACATTTCATACATCTTCTCATGCACATACGCCGATTATTCCGACTTTTCACATGTCCACTTTCAAGTACTTGTCGTACTTGGCCATGCCATGTCTTTCTCGGCCTTCCTCAGCTTCTACATCCAGGCACACTTGCATTTAAACTACTTTTAGCCGTTCTTTCATCACTCATTCGCTCCACATGACCAAACCATCGTAAGAGCCCTTTCTTAATTTGGTCGATAATGCTTATCTCAGCCTTGCACTCTGCTCTGATTTTGACATTTGTACACCTATCATACATAGTCTTACCACACATAGATCGCATTTCAACAGCATTCAGTCTACTTTCATCCTTCTTTTTCCAACACACGCTTCACAACCAAACGTAAGTGGTGGATCTAGTTAAAACAAATTAAACAATCTCAAAATGCACCGAGATTTAAATGCTACTGTGCTGTAGAAATTTGCATGCACTTAAAAAAAATTACTCAAGTAGGGATACATGGTTTGTTCACCAAAGTTATATGACTCGTGTTATTTTTTCATATTCGCGAAGACGGGAGATTGGGGTTGGCGGTTAGCGACAATAAGAAGTGTATGATGGCACCGAGACATTCCGCTCGGTGGATTAGCGGGGGTGGGTGGGTGGGGTGGGGATTGCGGATTAGGGGGGTGGGGTTAATATATATATATAGTAATGGGGTGGGGAAGGCGCCCACACAACACCCGCCTAGAATAATCAATACCGCCGGTGAACAAGTGGGACCCTTCGGCGGGCGGCGGGGGCACTCGCGCATTAGATGCGTTATTCGCTATTCACACGGGTGCGGTGGGTGGAGAGGAGATGCTGACGGCTGACTGCTGACCGCGGGACCTGACCGACAATATCGTCAGCCATCCATCTAACATAAGAAGCACGTGTACGTACCTAATATACGAAATATACACAAGTCGTATTCAAGAAGATGGTAACCGATGTCAGATAACGTAACGAGTCAGTGCCGCGTCAGTAGCTCAATCACAGATGATTGTCGACGTGCTAAGCGTTTGACCGATCACAATGAACATACGTTCATATCACGGTCGCGCTGCCAAGCACCATAGATGAAAGGCATACTTTGACAAATGTTTCGTTTCATTGCTTTCTCAAATTGATTTAAAGCAAATAAATGGCATGATAAATTGTGCACAAACAATAAATTAAAATCTCTATAAAACTAAATTGTTTTACTTTACTTACAGTTTAGGCGTATTTTCCATATTTAAAGCGGTAATTAATAATCCCGATCGATAACTTTTAACGGATGTTCCATTGTGATCGCGAAAACTTTAAACATCCACGGTGAGAAATCGTTATCACGTCGCTTATTAGCACGTCGATGGTCATCTGTGATTGAGCTACAGGTGTTCGTTAATTTGACGCTAAAATTAGCTCTCTTCTTTTTTAGTAAAAAAAATAAATCTTAAATATGCAATATTATGATGTTTGCACAAATTTCAATTTGTAAATACTATTTTCAATAAAGCCTAAGCGGCTTGTGCTTGAAAATATGAATCAAGTTGTGGCGGAGTGGGGATTCGAACCGGGGATCTCTACTCAGAGACGGCGACGCTACCACTGGGCCACCACTCGTTCATTCAGATAATAGAGTTGATATATTTTTTCAAAATCCATATTGCCACAATGCATTTATGTCTTCGATAAAATCACTCGTAAACGCAAGTAGGCTGTTTAGAATAAAACATTGTAATTCGTAGGAGATAAAATGAATATTTCAAAGATTCCTACCCTCATACAGAAAATAATTTATTCGGAAATATGTACATCATGTATATTAGCTACATCTATAGCTATAGGCAGGGTTTAAGTACCGATCCGTAATCAGCGCACAAAATTTGGAGAGCGCGCTTTTGCGGTTGCGGGCCCTGTGGCTTGGAATGCTCTCCCGCCTGAAGTGCGCAACTGTGAGAGTGAAGTGATGTTTCGAAAGAAACTTAAGACCTGTATGTTCTCTAAATCTTTTGATCAATTTTTGATAATGGTATTTTCTACTCAGAAATTGAGTTTTCACTCACTTTAAATTTCCCGAGCCGTTAAATTCAATATTTGAAGCGCCCTTGAGGTATATTTATATGAAAATGGCGCTATATTAATTATCTATAATAATCATTATTATAAAGATAGGGAGACTCCGCTGGGTAGGCCGTGTCGCTAGGATGGATGACACCCGACCACATGAGAGACTCTTGATACATAACCGATGGGAGGAAGGAGTACCGGGAGACCTAAATAAAGGCTGTTGGATTATGTGAAGAAGGACATCGCATCACAAGGTCTTAAAAAACTGGAAAGGAGCCGGAGACAGACGCGGGTGGACAGAAGTTTTTTGGAGGCGGCCAGGACCCTCAATGGGTTGTAGCGCCGGGGGATGATAATACAAGGTAAATTAAGGAGGATTAAAGATCCAATGTCGTAATACGATCCAAATTCACTAATTTTCAAATTGCAAGGATTGTAGCATAAATTCAACTTGATGTATGTTACTACAAGATGTAAGCAAGTACGCATGTGAGTGTTTCCCTCGTAAATGTGGATATTAATACCGCATTGCAAGTGCACAGTCCCCCTTCCCCCTACCCCCTGTCTGCGTTCACACCCCCTGTTTTGACGGCAGTACAATCACACTCCGAAGAACTAAATAAGAAGAAACCAACACTATCAACTTCAACAATTGCATACACCACACAAGCCGAGTGGAGGAAACATTACATACAAGAGGTTGAAGAATGCAATAAGCGCTCGCCTTTAACCCTTCAGTGCCCGCAGTATGTGTCAGGTTATTGTTTTTTTTCATTATTTTTGTTCAATAACATGATGAAGTACAATCTAAACGTTTGTTACAAAAGAAACATGTAATACTATCTATTCAAAAAAAATTGTGAAAGTGAGCATAAGACTGATCATCCTACCTTCATGTATTAAATGATCAAGATACACTGCACTTGGTGTACCAATGCAGTGCCCTATGGAAAGTAGTAAGTAGTAGAAAGTGAGCATTTAAAGCATTGCTTTCATATTCCTATCCATTTAATAGCAATAATTTATAATCTGTGACTTTTAACTGAGATTCTTGAAGTTTTCTATGGCTTATAATATTTATATATGTTATCGTAAGAAGTAAGTATATTAATTAGTTTTTATAATAAATTATTCAATTCAAATTGTGGAAGTATAAAAAACATGTTTAAAGTATGCTTTAAAAGTATCTGTGACGTATGTAAGATAAAATAGGCGGTAGATTTTTTCTCCTAAAATAGGTTAAGTTCCCTAAGAACCCTAAGTTCCCTAAGAAGAAGTTTTATTAAAAATATAAACCACATTAATTCAAATAAGAGAAGACATTTAAAATCCTCCGCATTCAATTGAATGCTTAAAAAGGAGTAAAAAAAAAATTGTTCCAATTTAGCGGGAGTATTACTAGTTCTCCGTACTAGCACATCTACCCGGGCCGGGGGAGGTTCTCGCGTTCGTGAATAAAGAATGGGATTCACATCTCGGCAGACACAGCGAACCGAGGTGCCTCGAGCGCTTAGCATAGGGGCAAATGCGAAGTTTCGGTGAATTTACACAAAGGACACAAGCGCCACGCATCCTTACGACCGACACTTACGTGTGATCAGTCGTAGATTCCTTTAAACTTTTAAACGATTCTCATTCAACGCGGTATGTTGAGCGCCCTGTGCGCGGTGGTGTGCGGCAGAGTGGTAAAGAGGCAAACAACACAAAAGTTGCGCGGGAGCGCGCCGCGCGTCAGGGCGATTAATACAGACGGGAATAGACGAAAGGCGCCCCAACTGGACATCGTAGGTACTGTTTGATTTTTCTGAGATCAAAAAGTGCGATCAATTTCCTTTCAAACACCAGCCCTGCGATTCCGGTCGTAAACCCAAACGTCACTAGACGCCCATTTCTCGCCGAACTGTCAAATCGTTTATCTCTAACCTTACTTATTTGAGGAATTTGCTTCTCCAAAAATGTTGATCTTTTATGTCTTGTGGAATGCATAGACCATTCTACCAAGATTCTACTCTACTTTGAAGCGAAAAATCCGATTCCGATTTTTGGCAGTGACAGTTGAGGGAATCGGTAAAATGTCTTAAACCTGAGTAGAATCGCATCGCTGCTGCAGAGATACTACACCGCACCTTGTGATAGGTCAGTTAAAGCGTTAAAAGTTATAGCCGATAGTGATTATGATGGGATTTTTATCGATATAGGGGACAACCAGTGGGTAATGCATGATTTCTGTGAAAACCGTTGTTTAGTTACTAGACGTAAAATCAACAAAACATCAAGGGCTCGTATCTTTTTTTGGAGACACAGAAAAAAAATGTAGATTTAAGAAATGAAAATGTAGGAACTGTTTTATATTAAATCAATACAGGAAGGCAGTACCTACTACCTTAGCAAAGAGATCACAAAATAAAGGACGGCAAATTTGTAGAATCCAAAGAACAGATATTAATTTTTTTAAATACCTTTTTGGTCATTCCTATCTGAGTTTATTATACCTCCATAATATTATTATTATCATAGTACAACCTCCTTGGGAACAACGTATGTTTATCGTGAGAAAAATGTAAGTATACATGGAGTAACAAAAAGCGTAGTACAACCCGAAAACTGGTGAATCTACATCATATTTGGAGTCGAATGTGTAACGTGACCTTTGAATTTGAGCTTGAATTTTTTTTTTTCTTCTCAGAAAAGCTTTCATTAGTACCGCAGATTAAGTAAAATTCATATTAAAACGCCTTTTTTCATTTTGTTTTACTTGTGGATAGTATTAATTTGCCTAAATAAATGATATTTGATAACAATTTGCAAAAATTTATCGAAAAAAAAGTCTCAATTTTCTATGCATGCAAAATCGACTACAAAAATATTGTGTAGATTCACTGGTTTCCCGCTTGTACATCGAGTTTTGTTACACCATGTATAATATATTATAAAAACTTACTATACAAAAAAGTATTGAAATTTCTAATTGCCTTTTTTGCAGTTCTCCACGACTAATTTTATTTCCTATGTGTATAGCAGACAGAGCCCTCAATGACTCTATAACATCTGGTTGATGGTTGGCGCATGAACTTCTCAAAATATTAGGATATCTATATTTTTAAATATTTAGTGAGGCCCGACTTTGAAATTCCCTGGCGTGAATGAGCTAAACAGTGGAGTGTTGTGTCACGGTAGACAGTTGTAGCGTAGTACTCGGTACTCTCCATTCAACGGCGTGCTGGCCGGCCGGTCTTGCCCGCCATCCGCCCGCAGCCGGCCAGTGTCGGCCCTGACACTGGTCACCGTAGACACAGGAACGGGAAATTCGACGCCAAAATGGTCATGCCGATGCTCTACGTTGGTGTATGTCCCGTGATTCAATATTCCCGTCGAAATGAAATTCGATAACCTTTTTTAAAGTTTTACTTGTTTATTGATTCAACAGGATACGTGAGGTAGTAAAAGTGTGTATAATAATCAATAAAATGGAGGTGCCAATTTATGCTAAACCGTCAATCGAATCTGAAACGTGTTTCATTTGTGCGCAACAATGATCAGTTCAGTGCAAATTGAGAATTGGATTCATTCCGATTTTTCATTTTTTATTTTAAAAAATTACAATATCAAGGGAGTTTTTTTTTTTTAATGTTTACGATGTCACATGAATTTTTTTAGCGCAGTTTGAAATAGCGCTTTTTCAAATCGCTCGCAAAATCCTCCATTTAGCGCGCATGCGGTGTGACGTCACAGCAATATAGGCGCTCACTACGGAATGAATTTTCACACCTTCCACGGTAGACGGGTATGACGTCATTAGCCAATAACGGGCGTTTAAAAGTCACTCGTAAATTTCGTGTTTTTAAAACATACATTTATAAATGAAAACAACATTTTTGATCGTTGTGTTTTATATCGTTGGAATTGTAAAAATATACTTTAAATATTTATAGCGTTTTCAAAGATATATTAATGTTATCTGGAAGAACCCTATTGTTGAGAACAGAATCAGAGAGAGAAGGATGTTGGCTAGTTAGTAGAGTAGAGAGTATAGTGCACAGGGAGTATCGGAAGGTTACATCAGACGCTGCGCGCTGGTGAGGGACCCGCGAGAGGGAAATGCACCGCGCTCGCTTTCGGCGGGGTCCTCCATCCGGCTCTAGTGGCCGACCGGGGCGCCATCTTCCGCAAACACTTCCAACATCGACTTGGCGAATATTATGTAGACCGTCGGCGGTCTCGCGGTCTCAGCGGCAACAATGGCCCACTGAGGCATTGGGTCAGGCGGGGAGGGCGGGAGGGAGAAGGGGGGAGGACCGCCCGGAGGAGGGCGGGCGGTGGGGCAGGTGGGTCAACGGCCGTCGGCGCGCGCGGCCAGCGGCCACTGTCATTGCCATCGCGCCGGTACAGGCGCGCGGCCGGCAGCCGCCACGACTAGTAGAATCCTTCTCCCAACTCTTTGTTGCGGCATCAGCCCTATCCTGAGAAAAGTATCTGTTAACTAGCTCTTGTTGTGTCGGAACAGAGATGGAAGATCCCTATTCGTTACTAATTCACTGCCCCGACGCCAATTACTGTCAATACGGAATTCTCATTCAAAACCAATGGCCGAATGAGCTTTTAGATTGATCGGCGATCACTAATCTGGACATCCTTGAGTGGTTAGAAAAATGTTCCATTTGTGTGCAAATTACTTCAATGCTATTAACAAGTGTAGGGCCTCTTTTCAATTGAGACGACAAAAAAATAACAATCGAGAATAAATCCATAAGATTCTGTAAGAGTTCTGACAAATTAATTATATTAAGTACACGTCATTTTCTTGCCGTAATTAAGACATTGAGCATTTTTAGGGGGTGAAGTTGTTAATTGAATTTATTGTATGTAGTTCTTGCAAGGCCAACAAAGAAAGCAGGTAGAAATGAATGAAATGTAATTTCTCGGAATGATATATATTACGACTAAAAGTAGAGCGGAGCGGGCCTGGGCTGATTTGAGATCCGAGAATGTGTTGTAGGTACCCGGGGCACACAAGAAAGTAGACGAGAGAAGAGGGGAAACAATAATACGCCGGGGAAGAATGACGATTTCCAGTACCCATCGGAGGTAGGCAAGAACGGTTGTAAGCGTGTACGAGAATGCCAAGACTGCAACTTTTTTGGTGCATATTCCATCGCCCGAGACAATACGGACCTCCGCCGGAAAGGAACTTCCAGCGGAAAGACAAAAGTTGCGCGAAATTAAGATTGCCACTCAATTTCAGTACAACTAGATGGGAACTTACTTTTTAGTTCGTGGTAGAGTTTAGGTATATTAAATGTTTTACAACTTACCACTAGAAAGAAGTGTCCAGCTTGTAAAGTTCATAATTTAAGATTTTCAATTTAAAATACGTTTTCAATTTGAGAATTTTATTTAGATCGTGTACTGCCACGAAAAATTAACACAACTTTATTGACATGAAGGTATTTTAGATAATATGTTACATTGCAACCACCGGTTATTTTGCAGCAATTTGACAACTGCGAAAATGAATATGTGCGTAGATTTTCACGGTCGTTGATGATTCTGTTTGTTTTAACACGGATAATCCCAAAAAACAAAACAAATAGAGCGAAAATGAATGTTTTTATTTCTCCCGCGTGACGGTGATGTCTTCCGATTTTCTTTCTAAAGCTATCTTTATATGGCGCAGTTTACTACACAGTTTTCTGTGCAGTCTGAAAACGGTCCCGTATAAAGGTAAAACTGCATGAAAAACTGTGTGCTAGTGTCAGATTTAAGCTGACATGACAGTCAATGTTTTTTATGTAAACGTTTAAATAGACATTGGTTTATTGTATGCTTTTAAATACGTAAAAAAACAATAACATATATACATAATTAGCTAAATATACAATTTCCTGAGAGCAAACATACGATAATAACTTACAATCGCGTTTCAAAAATACACATATTTAGCGTGTCTTTTGACAGAAGTTTGACAGACTGCACAGTTTTCTGAACAAGAAACTGTGTAGTTTTCTGAACAAGAAACTGTCTCATATAAAGTGGGCATTAGCATTTTGAGATTCAAGTGAAGAGAGGTACGAAGACAAAATTATTATTATTCAAATTTTGCTTGTTCCAGACAATCTAGCTATCGACATTCAATGGGAGATTGACATAATCTTATTATGATTCATAATGTATGCAAAAACACGCAAATATTCATTTAAGCTAAATACGTTAATGCAACACTCGAGTACACAAGTAAGTGTACATAAGTGGGATGTTAACTTGTATTCAACAAACACAGATGTTGCATTGATCGAATTTAGGAAGCTGGATATACCTTTGATGACAAAACGAGAAGTGGCGATTAACGATCGGATTAAAGAAATAATCAGAAACACAGATCCACTTGAGCGGTATTCGGGACATATTTAATACATACAATATCCACTCATTCCTCCTTCTCTCGTCTGGCCATTACCGGTCTTTAGTTTTTACTGCTCTGGATCACGGGGTGAGGGGGAGCGGTGAGGCGGGGTGCGGCGGGGGTCACGCACGAAACTAGCGTGCCGCTATAATAGCGATCACCTCCGAGTCTGCATGTATATGTAACTACATGATATAGGTATGTATTTATGTAGCGTCTGCACCGATACCTATTCACTGCGATATATATGCATATTACATACTGTAATATGTACGTAATCTACCTTTCAACTTTTGTATTTCTGCTATATGCGTGCATATTTATACAGACCGATTTACACTGGAATGCCATGGAATACTCGAGAGCTGTGCTATTTGCGATCATTAGCAGACACCACCATTTGGTTCATTAAATCGGTAAAACAATAGAATTAGCAATAAAATTAAAATAATTATAAATACGATGCACAGGAGGACATGACGTGGAAATCGCAAAAAGGGGGTACATAATAAATTGCGGTAAGTAAATACGAACGGTCATAAATATTTCAGGGTTTGAAAAAATTATCACTACACCATTTTATAAACCAGTATTTTTTATTAGGACATTCAAGATAGCGAATATTTTAATGAGAATTATTACAAAAAAGGAATATTGGATTCTTCGGCCCCCAGAATATTGATTCTTATGATGTATGGCGTCGCAACTATTTATTGGTAGATAGGATGACAAGTATCCTGAAAGTTGATAGTGTATTTTGAATGAAGTCATTTTATTAACACTACTGTTGTTCAATCTATTATAAACAGGGGCAAATATTTTATTTTATTTATTTAACCACCTCAACGGGCCAGCAGGCCCAATTACAGAGGGGGAAAACGTCACAAACACCCAGGATAGAGAAAAAAAATTGTTGAATTTCTAGCTGATGTAGGTACTTACTTTATATTACACGCCAACTTGCATTATTATTGGATGGAACTAAACCAGAACTGGTATTACAGTCAATTACCAAATCGCAACGGCAGTTTCGCGTTATTACAAAAGGAAATTGGACTGGCAAACACAGACCGAGTTTCCTAGGATAAAAGCTAATCGCTACTAAACCAACACTTTGGAACGACAACGGTAGGGAATCGGGGATTACGTAATATCTTTGGGAGGATTATAGTAATAAGTAATTAGTATTAAGGAATTAAAAAGGTCGGCATGGGTTGCTGATGGGGCGCGCCCTAGCGGCTTCGGCTGGCTATTATAACATGGTACTCCGTATCTGTGGTACACCTTGCGCGCATTCGTCAAAATGGTGTCTTCCTTCGTGCTCGGGGGGCGGGGGCGGGGAGCGCGCGGGGGAAGAGAATATAATAAAGCCGAATCGTCACACATTGATAACGGCCGCCGGAAATAATGCCGGCCCGAGAACTAGACACAGGCCACTAGAGAGTAGGTAGAGAGTGGTGGAGTCGGCCGCGGAAGCGTTACATTGCCGCTATTTGTTAATTCCTCCTTAAGCTTAGGGTTATAGTGCCCTACACGAATGGAAGCTAAGGGACGACGGGTGCGGCGACACGGAACGTATCGATGTGTAATACAACATGCATGTATTTAGAAAAACGTTTAAAATCTGATTTTACATTGTAGATGAAATTGAATCATACGTGCAGACTCATAAAAAATAGGTTACAGCTACACATTTTTCTGTAGACAAATATGCTTCAATTTCAACTAGATTCAAAGTGTAAGTTCGGGTTTGAATATCGATTTTTGCAAGAACCTTTATTGCCGATAAGCATACTTGCTGCAAATGATTCAATGTAGGCGAATCTATTATGAAAAAAATTTCTCTAGTGTTTCTCAATGAAGAAAATTTATGTAAATTTGTAGGTTTTTTGATAATAAAATACGCGTTTACGGAATGATCATAAGGCTGTATGGAAAATAAAATAAATGGTGAGAGTATATTAAATGACAAAGTGTTTCGTAAAATCAATGTCCACGCGACATCGACTTTCTAAATTCTTATTGATACGAGAAACTAATATTTAAACGTTTTTAGGGTTCCTTATATACTTGGTAATATTCAAGTTCAACGCGGTGTAAATATTTTTTATGAGTTAGAAATGTCGTTTTTATGTCTTTAAATTCCTAAAAATAGGCCAGTGGAGTCATCGAGTATTTGATGATTCAAATTATCGATTGCATTCTTAGGGCATGTTGTTTGATCGTTAGTGTAAGTTAAAAATCAGATGGTGTATTGGTGAAAATTTAAAAAAATCACGGAAGTGATTTTTTTTTTCAATCAGCGCTTCGATTCTGTAAGTGTTTTTAAAACTACTGCGCATACGATTTTTGTACTGAATTCGTATGCGCAGAAGTGTCTAAAACCTTAGAGAATCGCACCGCAGAAGGGGGAAAAATTTGAAAATAATTACATTATTTCCTCCATACTAACTAACCATCACGCCATTGCCCGAGGGGGGTAGGCAGAAGATAGAACGCCACACCACTCTTTCATGGCACACTTCCCTTGCTTCCTCCACTTTCATACATCTTCTCATGCACGCACGTCGGTTATCCTGACTTTTTACCATGACAACTTTCAAGTATTTGTTGTACTTGATCATTTCCTCCATACTGTAGTCCCTTATTTAAAAAAATAGCAGTGAATTAACAGGGTCTTAACGTTTCTAAGGGAAAAAGTCATTCATCAAAATCAACTGTGAAGGTTAAGGGAGTAACTTCAAACTATTAAAAAAAACACCAAACTTGATCAAATTTTTAGTGGAACATGGGTGCTGTTTATCGTCATCAACACTGCGATCACCAACATGTCTACATTGCAGTCGACGGTAATCAGTAAATCATCTTAGAGATTTTAGCCATTGCCGTCAAACGTGTGTTACAACTGCGATATATCTACATGTAGATATGTTGGTGATCAATATGCAGGGCCCATTTTCTAAATAAAATTGACAGGCCCCACCACTTCGATTTTTTTTTCAAAAGAAAAAAAACAGTTCTTATGATATAAGTATTCCAATATTTCAATATCGAGGCTGCTCTTAAATAGTTGGAAAAAATCAGTGCCAGAAACCAGGAAACAAGTTATGCTGGAGTGGGAATCGAACCTAGAGATTCAAATCCAACTGAACTCTTCATAAATTGATTAAACAAGACAGTCTTTGTTATAAGTGTCGCGCGATTTAAATATAAATGAATGGACGATTATTATTATTTGTAGAAAGTTATCAAGCTGTATGAATGTGGAGGACGCGGGGGAAGTGTGCCAGGACAGAGTGGTGTGGCGTTCTATCCTCTCTGCTTACCCCTCTGGGAAATGGCGTGATGGTTTGTTGATTAGTTATCAAGTTATTACCTATACAGGGTGTAACAAAACTCGATGAACAAGCAGGAAACCAGTGAATCTACATCATATTTTGAGTCGATTTTATAGAATAATTTTTTTTGATTTGACCCTTAGTTTTCGAAAAAAATGAGTATGAAGTTGATATTTTTTTCGATTTTTTTTTACAAATCGTTATCAAATATCATTTATTTAGTCTAATTAATACTATCCATAAAGAACGCAAAATGAAAAAAAAACGCGTTTTAATAAGAATTTGAGCAATTTTACTTAATCTGCCATACTTTGTGAGAACTTATGTGAGAAGAAAAAAATTTTTTTTTCAAGGTCAGATTAAAAATTCATATTACACATTCGACTCACATACGATCAGATAAAACTAATTACTGATAATTTGAGAAATAATTCCTGCCAAGACTACGCCGAAAACTGCTAGATTCTTCAGCGGTTTCAACGAGGCAACTAGACTATTCAAAAGTATCATGGACACTATGCCGCCGTATATTTTGTCCCACGAATTCAAAAATTTGAATAATCCCGTATTGAGCGAACGAATGACTGATAAAGTAGATTCCTCATTACAGAGAATTGAGCAGTAACTCAATCACAGATGACTATCGACGTGCTAATAAGCGACGTGATATAACTATTCTCTCACCACGGATGTTTAACGTTTTCGCGATCACAATGGAACATCCGTTAAAAGTTATCGATCGGGGTTATTAATTACCGCTTTAAATATGAAAAATACGCCAATACTGCTTACAGTATTAAAGTAAAATAATTTAGTTTTGTAGAGTTTGAATTGTTTGTGCACAATTTATCATGCCATTTATTTGCTTTAAATCAATTTGAGAAAGCAATAAAACGAAACATTTGTCAAAGTATGCCTTTCATCTATGATGCTTGTCATCGCGACCGTGATATGAACGTATGTTAATTGTGATCGGTCAAATGCTTAGCACGTCGACAATCATCTGTGATTGAGCTACTGTTCCCCGTGCCTGGCTCACCGGCTGTATTTGATTGAAAATATTAATGTTATTAGATTCGCGGGCTCTAAAAGTCGCGTCGCGGGTCAAAGCGTAATAATCGTGTATCCCAGACTGCGAATTTAGTCGCAAATCAATTGGAGCCTAAACAACGGCATGGGGTAACTTAACAACTTGCCGTGCAGCTGTCAAAATTTCAAAACATTTTTACTCTCTGGTTTACTCTCTCTGGAGTAAAGCGTAAAGCTGTGATTGGTTGATACGCGATTGGGTTACGCCTTCATTATCTATTGTCAAATTTCGCTTTTAAAAATCTATTTGATTTTAAATTATTTTATTTAACCTAACCTATCATTAACCTATTGTATAAATTTCATAACCTATTATAAAGGATATTGCTTTTAAATAGCCATTTGATTTAAATTTTTATAAAACCCAACCTATCTTAACCTACTGTATAAATTTCATAACCTATTATCTATGGATTTAGCAATTGACTAGTCCTCATAAAAAGCACGGCAAGTTGTTAAGTTACACCACGGCATTTGTTTGCCGACTGACAAGCAACAGGAACATTATATTTTTTTATAAAGTTAACCGCGAAATTATTATAACCGCGTCTGCCAGAACTACGCTCGTTCGCGGATCTAACGTTTTCGTCACGCTTTTTACTGCGCAAGCTGACGTTATCAGGCAAACTTCAAAACTAGAAGGAATATTGGTAAGAGACCATTGGAAAATTTTGGATGAAACATTTAAATAACACGCCGATAAGAACGCCGGCTGCACTCACGAAAAAGCATGACTCATTGTCACGTTCCGCCTGAGCCGAGTGTGCAAGCGAGAGCGCGGAACAAGCGGTAGAGATGCACGATCGGCCTAAGCGTTCGGTTTGTGACGCGTCTATCTCTCTTCCACTCCATCGGCCGATGCGTCCTAGTAGAGGGGAAACAGCAGCAGCACACAAGCTACAAAGTGAAAGTGAAATTAACGAGTGCAAAAAAATGATAATTCAGTAATAATAATTCAATCCAATTCATAAAAGTATGCTATTTTTCATCAATGTATTCTTATGACGTTATCACGTAAAATTATCGTCCGTAAACCGACTTTACAGACAACCAAAAGTTTTTTATTAATTAAGAAAATATCGGGTATTTATTTATAAAGTATCACAATTGTATGTTAAATTCGATGGCTATTAATAAAAGATCTACTAAGTCCTTTGTTTACTGAAGAAATAAAAAAAATTACACCGCTGCAAAATCTGAATTCTATAAGAAACATTCACATCAAACTAAAAAAAACACAATTTAAAAATGACAAAAAGTCACATATCAGGTTATGTCCATCATTGATATTGAATACATTATGTACTTCGAAAAAGTGAATTCTTTTATGAAGATTATGTACAAATTATTTGCTACAATTTTGATCGCAAAAAAAATGTATTACTGACGGAATTTGAGAGTGAAGATTTGTAAATCACAGGTTGACTGTAGATTGTAGGACGGCGGACGAACAGAGCTGTGGATAATTCGGGAGTGGCGGTAATGGAGTAGATAAAGCCCGGAAAGTAATGCGAGACCGATCTGATTGTGGGACAGATGTAGGCAAAGGGAGCCACTCATAATGGGTCAGGGCTAGATACTTCTCGCTGGGCGGTACAGCCCCAGCGTACAGTACAACGAGGTTCACGGAACTCGGTAGGTACCCCGGATCAAACTAATCCCCGAAAACTACATTATTTTATTTCATCTCGAAAGACTTGCATTCGAGAAAATGGTTTTTTAAAGTGTCACATTTCCATGTTGATACATTTTTATAAACCTAGATTTTTAAAATTTTATTCGAAATAAACATATTTTTTAGACAATACTTACATAAATGTAATTATTGTTCCCGCAAAGCCGGGGCTTGTCTGCGGGTTACATTACATATTAATACTTTTTTTTTCTTCTTATTTTATTACACAATTTGTATCGTACATTTTAAGTATATTCTTATTTTAAGTAGGTAGCGTTGCATAACAATCACTGTGTGCCCTTAAAGAGGGTCTTAATGTTTTTTTTTAATCTAATAATATTTTTTTCTTCATAAATACTTTTTGGAAGCCGATTAAATAAATCTGGAATAACACATGCCAATGTTCTTTTCCCGTAATAGTTTACTTGCCGAGGCTGCCTCAGCCGCTGTGCCGAAACTAATCTTGTCTCAATCGGGTGTGATTTTTTTTTTGTGCCCATCGTCAAGGAAATGATCTGTCATTATTTTATATTACTATAGTGCTATCACGCCATTTCCCCGAAGGGGTAGACGGAGAGGATAGAACGCCACACAGCTGTGTCCTGGCACACTCCCCCCGCGACCCCTACATTAAATTATACGAAAACGGCGCAATCAGCGCGACAGCTAAACTTTAGATAAATTGGTCCTCTCTGGGGTAACCCGCGCTGATCTTAACCATATTAATTTTTTTAATAAATAAATAAGTTTACTAAACGATTCTACATTGTATCGTCAAGTATTGAATCAGTAAAATAAAGCAACAACATTTTAGTTATAAAGAAACTAATACTGTAATAGAGTAAATTTAGGTAAAAAAAAATACGTAAAATAGAAAGTTATCAATAATAATATGATACTTAGTCATCAAATGAATTCTAATTTAAATACATAAGTATTATCCGTAAATGAAAACGAATTTGATGCGTTACCGATGTTTGGAGATTTGCGAACATGACTGTACCTAGGTAGTGTAGGTAGGTGGGTTAGGGTTAGCTAGGGGATGAGAGGCTAGGAGGGGTGCCCCCGGTTCGCTAATGCAGATGAGCATTGTTTGGGGATTTATGGCTGGGTGTCTGTCCTCAGTTCTCTGTGCCATTGTTGTACCGACAAACTGTAAATTTGACCATTAGAAAAACATTATAATAGCGCAGAAATGTAATTAGCTACCCTATTTATCCGAATCTTGGTACAGAAAGAAATTACAATTATCTTATTTTATATTCAAAATGACACATTACCAAACAGCAAAACTTTAAATTGGATCCTAATTCGTGATATTTAAAAATATATATATATATTATGGAGATATTTTACATAAATGATTATAGATTCAGAACTGATCTAAAATCACGATTCTCAGTGTTCCATAGTATTTATTTAGATGTTTGGAGCCAGGGAAAATTATTAAAATAGCAGTGTTTGATTTGCATAGTTTGTATTAAGGATTAGAGTGGTTATTTCAAGACCAGAGGTGATGTATAAGTAACCTACAGTATCAATCAATAATATTAATAAATCTGATAACTGCAAATTACACTTTCAAGTTATTTCACAAGATAATCAAACAAAAAAATATCATTAGTATCCTTACTGATTAATGGCTTTTTAATAGTTTTGCACAGATTAATAGGTGGACTGGTTGAACTAATATCGACTTAATAAGTTCAGTAATTTACAGAATAAACCATCTGAGTCAAATTGACATACAGGCAGTAGATAATATTTCTGAAAGAACGGATATAATACAGTCATATGATCCAGTTTCTTAAGAAAATTGGTATTTAAACTAGAATTGAAATTTTTTGATTATTGCTGCTTTATTTTTGGCAAAAAGTAATATTTTTTATAAGAGTGGTTATTTTAGATAAGTAAGTATTACAGATATCATGACACACAAATTATGAGAAAGTAATTTACCCATTTTAAAATTTCAATTTGAAACAAAAAGTAAAACAATAATAATCCCCAATATGACCATTTATGCACAATGGAATTATTTTAGAAGTCAAGTATAAATTCTAGGTTTGCAGATAATCTTGTCAGTTGCAAAAAAACGTATTTTTTTTTGTTACTTTTTAAGAACTGTATAAAATATTAAATTAACAAAATAGACAATACCTACTTGTGGTCAGCTGATTTAAGTGTATTTATGTAAATTTTATCTGCCAAATCAAAATGTCATAAATGCTGATAACTGATAAGAGAACTGATAGTATAAAAGTGTGTATAAACTACAATAATTCATCTATACATACACTATCACATCATAGACATTAAAACATTTATTCTTTATAGAAACAATTACTTATTCAATTGCAAAAAGTATACAATACTTGACAAGAATTTGTAATGTTTTTATTAACTTTTTACAGCTCTTCAAATTTAATCCTCGCCTTTTCCTTTTTCTTTGTAAAATGACAATAGCTAGGAGATATTGTTACATTAACAAAAAACTTGTCAGAAAAAAAAAACAAAAAAGTTAGCCAATAATACTTTAAAAAATGTTAAGAGTAAGTTGATTTGGTTTTCTGGCAATGGGAGGACCGTTCCTTAATCTGAATGACATCTTAAAAAACTGTCTGTAAATTCACTAAAAATTTTAATAAATCAAGGTTGAATAACCAAATATAATATAACTGAACACTGCAGATGATAAATTTATCTATTTGACCAAGTCTTACTTTACTGTATAAATTTACTCCGCAAAATTACTAAATATAAAATGTCAATAAAATACTAGAGTTGGAGATACACAAGCCCTAACAGTTATGGGGAATAGTTTAACACCTAGCAATATGCCATATTATTACATTCCATTATCTCTTATCACAGCGTCCTTGAGGTGATTTCTCACGAATGGTGCCTTGTGAGTTATCCCGATACTAGTGGCGATTAGAGTTTAGCTCCTGATTTCACTGCAACCTATGTATTATAGATCTATGTAATAACACCCCTATTTCACCCAGTGGGTGTAGAGTTAAAGAGCACTGCCTAATCCTTTCTCATATTATGAAGTTGGAACAACCGGCATTACACCTTAGATACCAAATAAGCGGCAGTTATGAAGTATTTCAGTGAGAAACTACTGACTCGAACAGGAACTGAAGCCGTGATCAGACGAATGATAGCCAAATATGCAATATATTTACTCCAGGATATATAAAATGGTAATTTTTGAAGACAATTATTTTATCTAACAAATAGAACAATGTCTTCCACTCTCTAGAAGTCTTGCATTCATTGTATTGAAATTTGACCAAGATAATTTCTATTTGAACCTAATGGTGCATAGAGCACTGCATTACTATCTACACTACACCAAGTGCAGTGATCTCTTGCCAGTGCAAGGTATTTTAATAAATACTTCATATTGAACTCTATGGGAATCGAACCCACAACATCATACATGGGTAGCCCAATACACTAACTACCTACGAGCGGAGAGAAGACAATTTCTTGAAAATAAAAACCTCTTATCAACTAGACGACATTATCAATGCAAATGATGGTAAACACTTCCTTGCTTGTTGTATATCATGGGAAAGAGTAATCTCTTAAGGTTTTATTGAGATCTAAGATAGTCAGATAGAAAGTAGTCTACGATATTAACAAAATGTAACTACTTAAGTACTTACTAGAGAAATACACAAAATTGAAATAGTACATTTTGTAACTATGGATCTGATTGATAAAACAATAATCTCCCAGAGACTATAAACCACAATACGTCATCTAGTAGAGCAGGTATTTCAAAACACACAATAAATATATCTCTCTCAAGTGTCGAGACCAAACTCTGCATCTATCAAAAGTCGGAACAGAGTAAAATGCATTTAAAGTTTTATTAAGTATATTTAACTTATAAGTATCTGCTACTTTTGTGATCACTTATTTATTTGCAGACAGACTCATATCTCAAAAAAACACATTGTTTCACAAGTAAGTCCTCAGTGGGATACCCTTGCTTAAACGGTTATCGAATGATTCACCTTTATAGGCGTTAATAGAACTAATAATTCACTTTTGAGAGTGAATTGTTTTGTCACAGTAAATTGATAAGCGTTTAATATAAAACTAGTCCAGATGTATTGAAGTAAATAATATTGAATTACATGTTGTAAAGATACACCAGTAGAATCGATTTGTCATTGTTACGATTTTGTATACAATATATTGTCCTGACACAGCGCAGTTTACTCAGGATATGTGTATGAGGACCTTAAATAAATTATATCTAAGCAGGTACTTGATTAAAGATAACACTGAAAAATATTAATCAAGGAAATATTATGTTAATTTAATGTTGTCTTCGCAGTGTTTAAAAAGAACAATATGCATACGTAGAATATTCATGTTTTATCACAACTAATTAGTGATTCATACAATGAAGTTCTATTGGCATTTCAATGTGTGAAATGAGTTTTTGTCTGGCATAACAGTAATATATTATATTTAGAATGAAAGGGACACAGAAACCTTTATGGTAACAGCAGAACCTTTCTTTTTAAATTCAGTTTGTTGTTGGTTATTGAAAAATTAACAATCAAGCACTGATTTCTTTAGCCAAAATAAATCCCCTTTTTGAAAACAATGGTTTAGATACAGTACAAACATGTCTGGAGTAACAAATATTAAGAAACAATGACTGTAGGATCCTATGTCTGGGGTCTCACAATTCAAATACAGTTCGGAACTATTTCTGGGCTAATATACAGTAAACCTTGTGAAATATAATGAAATGCGTTCAGAGAGGTGCTGTCAAACCACAGCATGGGAATATTTATACCCAGAACCTTTTGAAATGCCATCACAGAATCGAATTTGTCAAAATAACGCGGTATTTTGACAAGTGACTAAAGGAAAATATAACCTCTTTTGGCCGAAAAAAAACACTAATTTCCTGAATGTCACATGAACCATCTTCCCGTGCAACACAACAGATAACACTCAGCTTCTGTTTGCTTTGCCGATCGAATTAATGCACATATACGCGCTATGTACTGTACGTAGACACGAATGGTAATGCCTATTTTGTATGAATTTTGGCAAAATACCGATTCCTTCGCAATAAAAGTCATATTGAGGTTAAGAAGGGCTATTTCGGACTTCTTGAGTATAAGCTAAATGCGGCATAAGCATAGTAAGCAAATCGAAGATGAACGCACTAATTAAATGGTATAATTAATGAAGGTACGACAATCAAAGCAAAGCACCGCTAGTTACTTGCGGTGAACCGGCGAAGCTACAATAAAAATAACCAATTATCGTTTCTCACCTCCGACCCGATACATATTCGCAGTCATTTTTGCACAGTCACTTATAACACACACCTTTATAATTCTACATTTGATATAAATAACAATTAAAACACTACGTAATTGAGCCAAAATAAATGTTTTTCACTAAGTTAACTCCAGACGCCTCTCGTCAATCGCCATTTTCTTTCACACTACACATCTGGCCAATGCGCAGTCGCGCGTGCTGCTGTAAAATTCCTGTCCCCAAACTTCAACGCAACCCTACTTAATTTTTTTTCATTCATGCGGAAATAACAATTTCAAATCCATTTTATAATTTGTTGAAAAAATGAATTGTTAAGGTAGATACTTCTCGCTCGGTGTTTCCATTCATCGCGTTTTATTTTCCCCACATGACGTGGCCCGAATGACAGTTCTCTTTCCAACATCTTTCCCATCTCTCCAAATCGCCGCCCGACAGTTCGACAGAAGTAGTTCTTAATTAATGAAATACGTAATAAAATGCGGCCTTAATATAAATAAAAACTAGCACGAGTTCGTCGCTGTCGTAGGTAAGTTTTTTGGTGTCGTTCGAAATCATTTTAAGCCGTAGTTTCACAGAGAAATGAGAAAAATAAATATATGTTTCAATGTTGTGTACTTTGATTTTTCTATTGATTCTTGTTGCAGATTGGTGACGTGACAAAATGACAACATACGAAGAGTTTATTCAACAAAATGAGGACCGTGACGGAGTCCGGTTTACGTGGAACGTCTGGCCGTCAAGCAGGATTGAAGCCACCAGACTTGTTGTCCCCCTGGCATGTTTATATCAGCCCCTGAAGGAGAGACCCGACCTCCCGCCCATCCAATATGACCCTGTGTTATGTACCAGGAGTACGTGCAGGGCAATACTGAATCCAATGTGTCAGGTTGACTATAGAGCCAAACTATGGGTCTGCAACTTTTGCTTTCAAAGGAATCCGGTAAGTTATCACTAAAAAAATATTATCATTCTATATCGGCCGACCCATGAGGAGCATATAGATTCCACAAGCTTATCACTAAATATTAGTTCAAACCGAATTTTGTAGGTTTTCACGGCCTTCAGAATACAGATTATATTTTCCTGGGTTATTATGCTATTTGTGGGCTTTATGCTGTCGACGTTTCGGAGCACATTGCAGTGTCTATCTTCAGGGCTTATCTGCAGTTCGAACTGCTTTCATTATTATAAGATTGATTATCCTTAGCTGCAAATATAATATAAAGTTTATGCTAGAAATACATACACACTTTGTAGTTATTCATTTTAATTACAATAGTCAGTAAAATATAGCTTGATTAAAATAACACAGTGAATTAAAATAAACGGCAGCTGTCATTCTAATCATGCTATAAATGGAGTAACAAAACTCGTAGTACAACCCGAAAACTGATGAATCTACATCATATTTGGAGTAGAATGTGTAATATGGGCTTGAAAAAAAAATTATTTTCTTCTCAAATGCTTTCATAAGTATGGCAGATTAAGTAAGCTAATTTGACTAAATAAATTATATCTGATAACAATTTGCAAAAATTTATCAACAAAAAAAATCAGCTTCATACTCAATTTTCTCAAAACTATGGGTCAAATAAAAAAAGATTATTCTACAAAATCGACTCCAAATATGATGTAGACTCACAGGTTTCCCGCTTGTACATCGAGTTTTGTTATACCATGTATAATAAAAACTCTTTGATTTTACAATGGAACATAGTTAAGAAATATTTATTTATATTTTTTCTTCTGACTATCGAATAATAATTTCTAATAATTGTAATTAAGGAAACACGGAGAAAAGTAAAATAGTAGGTAGTTATAAACAGATAGTTTCTACTTACAAGACATTTAGGTTAAAGCAGAAAGTAATATTCCTCTGTTTCCAGTTCCCGCCGCAGTACGCGGCCATCTCGGAGCAGCACCAGCCAGCGGAGCTGATCCCAAGCTTCTCCACCATCGAGTACACCGTCACCCGCGCGCCGGCCATGCCGCCCGTCTTCCTGCTGGTGGTGGACACCTGCATGGACGAGGAGGAGCTCGGCGCGCTCCGGGACTCGCTGCAGATGTCGCTCAGCCTGATGCCGCCCAACGCCCTCATCGGCCTGATCACCTTCGGGAGGATGGTCCTCGTGCATGAGCTTGGTAATATCGCTTGTTTATTCTGTTCTAAATAAGCTGGGCAAAACTCAAAATCGAAAGAAGTTTATTTATCTATTTAAAACTTCATGTGCAATTAAACAACATGAGTTCAAGAGCGGGCTTATTGCTTTTAGCAATATCTTCCAACCAACCCTTAAGCCCACTTTATACGGGACAGTTTACCGTGCAGTTTCTTGTTCAGAAAACTACACAGTTTCTTGTACCGTTTTCTGACCAATAAAAACTGCGCGGTGTGAATTTTACCTTTTACACGGCACAGTTTACTGTCTGTAGGCATGCGCAGAACGTGAAAGTCGGACTGGACTGCCGTAAATGTTGCCATGCTAATAATCTCTATCGTCGCCTATCTTATCGATTTTTTGCAGATTTTACCCGATTTTAACCGATTTTGGAGTCATTTTAATTTTAAAGCATTTATTTTATGCAATTATAAGCGCAGATAAATTCAACACATTATGAATAACTTTAGGAACTTCTACCGATTTTACAATTTAGCAACATTACTCATCTCCTCATCTGTCAAATAGTCGTATTCGATATTTTGAATTTCGATCTAGGATTTCAGTTCATATTATTATTACATTATTATATTCATATTCGCCTTCATAAAAGTTTATCAAAGTTTATTATTGTAATATTACCCATACTATTGAATATTATACGTATTATACTGTCGTAATCGACGCGGGTGATGCGCGCGCCGAAACTGTGTGAAAAAATTTGTGGAATTAACGCACAGTGAGAATCTGACACTAGCACACATTTTTTCATCCAGTTTTGGCTTTATACGGGACAGTTTTCAGACTGCACAGGAAACTGTGTAGTAAACTGTCCCGTATATAGTGGGTTTTAGTAATTTTAGTGATAATCGTTTATTGTACCGAGTATTGGTGGGAAGATAAAGCTTAAAAATTACATTGTATTATTTACAAGATCAATATAATAAAATATGTCATCGTCAAGGATGCTAAAGCTCTTCATCATCTATATGGCCATCTGAAGTATCGACCAGTATTTATATTCGGTCCTTAGGACTAGCACTAAAGCTAAGACTAATCATCTTTGGGCCCAGCTGCTTGAGAATGTTAGGGTGAATGTGTTTATGACAACCTTAACGGTGTGGCGTTCTATCCTCTCTGCCTACCCCTTTGGCAAAAATGGCGTGATTGTTAGTTAGTTACATCAGTCCAAAATGGATCTCGGGGAAACGGGTTTATTTATTTATTTCAGTTATTTAGTAGCGTGTATGCATCAATTCACAGAGCAATAATTATCAATTGCCAGGCCTTACAAGTGAAAAGCACAAAGAGACCGAAATGCGACAAACATTATGAACATCTGGGATAGCTCGGATAACAATGGCCTGCTGCGATAGTTTGCCCGCAGAACTACAGGACGTGAACCTAGGATGACGAAATAATATCATTATGTCCTCTCCTTTACACAAACATTAACCATCTTTTGCAATTGTTATACAAAATTAAATTAAAAGTAGTTTGTTTTTTACTCATTTTCTCACACATATTTTGTTGGAACTCTGTTATCGATTGGCCCTTGTTATGATTACTTAACCTTATATTCTTACTAAATGTATCGCTGTTGAGTTCCCTATTATATAAAATAAAATAGCAAGAATCAATGACTAGGTAGGTAGACTACTCTTTTATGGCGGCTCTTGATAATTCAATAAATATAAATTATGTTAATTTTTTTTATACGTAGAATGATATGTTATTAATTTTGTTTGGATAAGCCACAGTTGTTTAAAGTTTACACGGATTTTGTATTTATTTCATATTACGTGGATAATATTTTGTTATTGATTCAGATGATATTAGGTAATGCATTACGTATAAAATCATTTTTTCTTTATTTAAAAAAATTTACTCTATTTTATGAATTAATGTTTGTTATTTTTTCTCCTATATTTGCATTATAGTGCGTAGTGTTTATAATTAAGATTAACGTTTATAATTATGACATCATAATATCTGTGGTAACGAGGAAAAGGGGCATGAGTCAGGTTTTTTGGCATTTTTAGTTTTTGCTGCTATACGATACATCATTCGAAGATTATTATCGTAAAAAATAAAAAAATTAAATATTCCTTTAAAAAACCACAAGAAAGCAATTTTACATTTGGACCTAAGTCGATATATGCAAAATTGTATCAAAGAAAAGAGACCTGAATCGAGTCGTGCCTTTTAAACATATTTTTGCATCAAGTTTGTAACACGGAAAACGGGCGCAAGTCGATTTACGCTTCTAGCGCGCGATATTTATGGTTTGGTAAAAGGACATTTATGGTTTGTCCGCCTCGTGGCGTGGCGGTAGCGCGTTTAGCTGCCATGCATGAGGTCGCGGGTTCGATTCCCGATGAAGGTCAATATGAAACATTTATTTGAATGTGATTTTTACATGAAAATATTTCATGGACCTTCATACCTTGGACTGGCGCTGAAGCGTGAGACTGATCGTCTTGCCTTCATGTAACAAATAATCAAGATACACTGCACTTGGTTTACCAATGCAGTGCCCTATGCACTATTGGGTGCGGATAAGGGAGAGTAGTATAGTTCGCGTCATGTAAAAAGACGCTGGCGGTCAAGTTGCGCACTAGCCAATTAAGCGATTATCGGCCTTATTTGCGACGCGGGGTGGGCGGGTCACTTGCGCAGATCAACCCCCTCCACTTACCTACAGCGTCTTTTTACTTGGCGCGACCTATAGTAGTAAAAGGACAAAGCCGCGCTCTTTCTAGTCAAACGTCATTATCGACAGCCGACAGCATCAATTTGAAACTTTCCAACGTATTGTGATCCATTTGATTTGTGTTTCCTATTCTGAAGTCAAAAGTTCAAGATTTAAGATGTCCAGGGCAAAAAAAATGATAGAATTATGTGAAATAATCCGTAATTCCGAAGCAGACAAAGGTAAAAAAACATAACCTCAATTTATTGTCGTATCCAAAATATTAAAAGAAACTATTGCATGTCTATATTATAATAACTTTAATATAATGCACCTTATCTGTTTTATAAAACGTTTAATCAGTCTATCCTTCAAATATTATTGTTTCTTTTGGTTATTATTGCAGAGAACTTGGATTCAAACAATTTGTCTGATGTTAGGTCTTCTAGCCCAAGTTGGAGTAAATTAGTTACAGTTAATGGTATGCATATTTACCTCGTAAATACCAAAATAAAACACAATATGTTTATGATGTTTAGATATATGTATTTGTGTATTTTTTCTTGCAGCTGAAGAGTATAATAAAAGTATTGATTGTGTGGAATCTCCATTAACTTTAGAACAAGAAGCTGTATTAAAGCAAACAGAACAATTATATGGTAAGCAAACCCTTCTTATCCTAACGTAAAATAGTTGCATAGTACTAGTATATGCGCAGTAAATTAATCATTATTTCATATTTTCAGGTCATTGTATGGAATTAGATCAACAGCTAGAAAGATCTTTGGTGGAAAATTCAACGCAAGATGGTAATTTTACTAAAATTTCCAACTTTTTGATTTAAGTATCATTTACTAACAATGTTCGAGCTTTATACTCTTGCCCTATTATTTATTTCAAAGAAAGTTTATTTCCACAAAATCACTCGCATACGAGTGAGTGGAGGTTGTTAATTTAAAAATAAAAATAAAAGTTTATTTCCCTAGCCTTTCGTAAAAAAAATTGTATGATTATTTGAATGTGATTGTTGTAACACTTGTGTATTTCATTTCTTTCAGATGAGGTTAGGGAAACATATTATGATCCTATAGATTCTCCATTAACTTTAGAACAAGATACTATAATTAAACAAATCGAAACATTATATGGTAAGAAATTATTTTCCATAGTCTAATGTAAAATGATTGCATATTCATTGAATGATGTCCGCTTAAAATAATATGACATTATTATTTATTTTTAGGTCAGGCAATAGAATCAAATCAGCAACCCAGAGAAGAATCTTTGGTGGAATTTTCAACGGAAAATGGTAATCATAATATCATTACATATATTTATATATTACTTACATTGCTCACAAGCAATGCTCAAACTTTCTTCTAGCTTTACTAATTAAGGCAGTCACAATATTATTTTCTTTCCAATAAAGGCTTTATTATAGTATTGACATGTTAAAACTGGTTGTATTTAAGTAGAAAGTGTTTTTGGTGTATACTAGAATTGATATATTGAATTAAATTTTCAGAACAAGAAAATGCAACAACATTGCTCTTTCACGAAGAAAACAATGGTATTAATAACAAAGATCATGCTCCATCATTGACGAATGTTAGCAGTCAATCTAACCTACGAGCACTCGTACCATATTCTTCAACAGAGAGTGAAGGTGAGGAGACAATTGAACAAAATAATCGAGTAGATGATGTGACTACAGAAACACCTTCTAGAAAGAGGAAAGGTAAATATCTTAGGAAAGAAATCCAGAAAAAAAGAAATAAAGGGCTAGAATACACCAATAAAAATGGAACAACTATCCGTGCCAAAAAACTCATTCCCTTGACAAATTGTAGAAAAAAATGCAATTCAAAAATTACGTTTGAGGAACGAGAAAATATTTTTAAAGATTATTGGAGTCTCGGCGAGTATAACAAACGTGTGTTTTTTTTGGCACAACTTATTCAAATCGCTCCGAAGAAAACTATGAGAATAAGACTCAATTCAACTTTCGAGAGTCCTAGAGGACATAATTATATTTACCACGTAAGAAGAGCAGGAACCCTTGTTGAAGTTTGTAAAGAATGTTTCAAAAAAACATTCGCTGAAACAGACAAATTTATAAGAAATGTAATAAAGAAATCAGCAGATACGGGAATAACTCATATTGATCGGAGAGGATTAGGTATGCCACCTTCAAAAATATCCGAAGACAAAATTAGGCTCATAAATGAACACATTCATAGTTATCCTCTTTATGAGTCTCATTACTCGAGACGCCACACAGAAAAAAAATATTTGCCAACTGGGCTTAATTTGTCCATTATGTATGATATGTACAAAGAAAAAGTGGAGCAACCTGTTTCAAGAACCTCTTTTGTCCAAGTGTTTCATACCACTGGCTTAAGTTTTAAAAAACCAGCTTTGGACACATGTAATACTTGTGACACATTACATATGAAAATAAAGTTGTCCAATTCTGAAGAAAAAGCTGCGTTAGAGACGGAACTGTCTGAACATCAAACTGAGGCTGATTTTGCTTACGAGGAAAAATCAAGAGAAAAAAAAAATTCAACGTTAAATCATGTAACTGTGTCTTTCGACCTCCAGCAGTGTCTTCCGACACCACACTTGTCAACGAACGTAGTTTTTTATAAAAGGCTATTATGGACCTTTAATTTGACTATTTACGATTCAAAAGGAAAGTCCGTATGTTATATGTGGCATGAAGGCGAAGGAGGTCGTGGAGCTAACCAAATAGGTTCATGCCTTGCAGACTATATTTTGTCTCTTCCACCTCATGTTGATGAAATTACCTTGTATTCAGATACTTGCGGCGGGCAGAACAAAAATAGTCATATAGCGGCAATGTTCTTGTTTGTTTGTCAAAAACGACTCAATCTTACGATCAATCATAAGTTTCTTGTACCGGGCCACACACATATGGAGTGTGATGTCATTCACTCTTTGATAGAGAAAAAAAAAAAGAAGACAACAAATTTCCTTCACACTCCTAGGGATTGGTACAATCTTGTACGAAGCTGTAGTAAAAATAATTCAATCTCGGTTAAAGTTATGAACCATGATAAGTTTTATGATTTCGCAAAATTGTTCAGAGGTCCATTGCAGCTTCGTAAAACAAATTCAGAAAAAGATAAATTCCTATTTCACGATGTGAAGTGGTTTAAATTTAACTCTGGTGAGCCAGGTGTTATATCTTATAAAACCACTTTGCATCGTGAAGAACAATTTAAAGTTCTTTCATACGCTAGAAGAGGTCGATTTAACTCACCCCTAGAACCAGAAAAATTATATTCTTCTCCTTTACCAATCAGCAAGGAAAAAAAAAAGGATCTGTTAAGTATTTTACACCTAATAGATTCTGACTGTCACGATTTTTATAAAAACTTACCAGAGACTGCGACGGAATAATTTATTGTAAATGATTAATACTTTAAGTTTAAGACTGTAATTTCATTTTTTTGTTTCTTAAATTGCTTGAATTTTTAACTTTTTTATTTTTTTAAAAAAAGCACTTAATTATGTACCCATGTAAACCCTGTTTTTATTTCTCATGTCTTATTTTTGTTTTAACTTTGAATTATCATACTTACCTAAAATATTAATTTTAATAAAAACATTACACAACATTGAACATTGTTTTTATTTATTATGAGTAGGGTAGCGCTGTAGTAGCATTATAAACTTTGAGTCCAATTATTGTTGGATCGAATCCACACTCCTCCAAAACTTAATTCTAATTATAAATCTTAAACTTATATTACAAGGGGCCCCGGAGACAATGGAGGTGTTCTGTCTAATAAGTCATTGTGGAAAATAATAACAAAACAAATCAGAGAACAGGTAAAGATACATAAGTTGAAAATATAATTAAAAGTTGAATTTAGTTTTATAAAGTAGGTTTGATATAAATTCCATTGGAGTTAGGTATATGAAGAAAAAGTAAGTTCTAATTAAAAATAGTGATTTTGGAGTTAAAAAGTAAAGATGTCGAAAAATTTAATACAAGTAGATTCAAAATCACAATAATAATTTTGTATTAAAAATAATATTGAAAACACATTGAGTACCAAACAACAAAGTTAAAATGTATAATAGAATTTGGCCTAAGTACACTTGGTGCTTATTCGAGAATGGTTATGAAAAAAAAATGACAAGGAAAAAGGGCACATGTCATAAATAAACTTAAATATGCATTTAAAAAATAAATAAAAAATATGAAGTCATACATAGCATTCCATATACACAAAGCTTTTTAACTAATAAATTATTTTTTTCAGGAACCGACGCCATTTCCAAGTGCTTCGTATTCAAAGGAACCAAAGATCTGACTGGCAAGCAGATCCCAAGAGCAGCTGGGTGTGGGACGAGTCACTCAGGGGGTCCCCCAGCAGCCCGGGAGGGCGCCCCCGGCGGGCCCCGCCCCCACGCCGCCCGCCAACCGCTTCCTCCAGCCCGTCAGACAATGCGATATGGCCCTTACAGACATGATCGGAGAGTTAGGGAGGGATCCTTGGCCGTCGGAGTCGGCAAGAGGCCGCTGAGCATCGAGCGGAGTAGCGCTCAGTCTCGCCGTGGGGCTTCTAGAAGTAGCCTACCCTAACACGGGGGCCCGCATCATGATGTTCCTCGGGGGCCCGTGCTCCCAGGGCCCCGGCCAGGTGGTAAACGACGAGCTAAAGCAGCCCATTCGGTCGCATCATGACATCCATAAGGACAAAGCCAAGTATATGAAGAAAGCGGTCAAGCATTATGAATCGCTGGCGATGAGATCAGCCACCAATGGCCACGCTATTGACATTTACTCCTGCGCTTTGGACAAAACTGGTCTGCTTGAAATGAAGCAATGCTGTAACTCTACTGGGTGTGTTTATTTTTTAATAATTTGTAATTTGTACTGTAATTTCTGGTGTCGAATCCTGCTAAGATCACAGGAAATTAACATCATCTTTTTAGGGCTGGTGTTTGTTATGTTAGGTATGACTCTGGATAATGAATTTCTTAGTCTGGCTGAAGTAAAATTAAATAAAAAATTACTCACAACTATTTTGAGGGGTCACGAATACTGAAATAAAAAGACATGTGAAGCCACTTATCCCACATAATGAAATGAATATCCATATTATCTTCCAACCTTCTTGTCTCTGTTGAGATGGCAATTGTAAAAAATCTATCAATTTGGTGCTAAAAATAAAATATGGTAATATACTAGAACACTAGAAAAAGAAATATGATTAAATAAAATTTCTAATTACTTTTCTGTAAATTGAAAGTGTTTATTTAAGAACATTTTGAACGTATACAAATATTTTTAAGACGAAATTTACTGGGATTATATATTTACTGATCAATTTAATAAGTTTTAGATATGATAGAATTAATAAATGCATATATTTTTCAGTGGACACATGGTAATTGGAGATTCATTCAACTAGTCTATCTCTACAAACAGACATTCCAACGCGTATTTGCTTAAGATCAGAAAGGTAGTCTTACAAAATGGCTTTCAACGGGAACACGAGAAGTCAATTGTTCCCGAGAGTTGATAGATGGAGTAATTTATCATTACCAAATGATCAAACGTTTGTTTGGTTGCAATTGCGATTTTTGTTTGTCCTAAGCATTGGCATAATTAAAACCAGGAAAGTTTTTATCTTCTAGAGTGGATTTGTATTTTATAATTATGTAGTTTTCATTCTAAATGTACAAATAAGGCTATAAATATCACATTATTGTCTAAGTTCATTAATGATTACTTGTGAATGATTTTCAGTATCTGGTGGGGATGGTTCCTGCGTCTATCTCAACGTGAAGAGCCCGTGTGTATCCGACCAAGAGGTGGGTTTGGGATACACTTGCCAGTGGAAATTTTATGTACACTTTAATCACCAATTATACCATGGAATTGGTTCTTTGAGGTATGTACACTATCGTTATTTTTTATCTTGGGCCATTTTCTTATCACCTCCGTTTTAAGACCTGATTAGTAGTAAATGTCCAACTAAATCACCTTACCTCGCAAACCCCAAGCTTAAGCTTAAAATGGCTTTCAGACACCTATGATTATCACAAATATATTGTAAATTCCCATTTAAACGCGCCGCGATCTTAGTCAGAGGTGTTGTTCTACCTTTAAATCACATTGAAATATGGTGGCACGCATTTCCAAACAGTTATGACAATCTCGACTCAAATTTTTAATGCATTGAAAAGCAGTCGAAATAAAAATTATATATGATAATCAATATTTTTTTATATGAAATTGGTTTGTATCAAAATAAAATATATATAGGGCGGTATGGGCATTGAATAAAATATTATTAAACTCGGATCATAACTAAAAATACGTGATATGTCTTCAAAACATTTTTTGCCGAATCGGATTTTTACAGTATTAGTAGTCTGGTATATATTAGTTTTTTTCTATCCCAATATACTTGTAAAAACGTATTTTAAATTTGGACGTCGTATTTAGATCAGTTTGACAACTCGACTCAAATTTTTGATGCGTTGAAAAGCAAGTCAAAATAGGAAAATATTTATAATGTCTAATACTATAAGTATGTGTTTGGAATGGTTTGTTATCACATTAAAAAAACATAATATAACTCGATTCTAGCTTGCAAAGGAAACATCTTGAAAGCATTGACATCACGCTGCACTGTTTTGCCGGACGAAAGTGCTGACAAAATAGCTAATCGGAGGTTAGATTTGTCATTAGTCATTATTTCTGTGGTGAAATCGGTTCGTTTTAAATATCGTTTAAATCTGGTAGCAAATTACAACCGACATTTAGTTATCCGGGTTTTAAACGGAGGTGATAAAACATGCCCTTAGCATAGTTTAGAGCAGTAAAAGGACACTTACGAAGAGTACTGAGGCTAGAAAAAAAACTGTATTTCGTCCTGTACTACTAGGACCAAGAATATATTTAGAAAAAATATAGAAGAGTCTAAAAAGAGATCTTTCTTTTTTTTCCTTTTAATTTTTCAAAAATCAGTTTGGTCTATTCCCTAGAAAATAGTTTCAAATAGGTACAAGTCAGGCACACTCGCATGATAAATTTGTTTAGCCATTCTTTCGTTGTTTCATTCTCTCCACATGACCTGGCATCCACTGGGCAGCCAATACAGAGGAGCCGTATGTCCGGCATGTTGCCTGGAACAGGAAGGGTCAGCCGGTGGTTTTGGACCCCCGAACACAAATCCTTCACAATACTGCGTTCGAGTAGTTGATATTGAGATTATTTTACCTTTTATGTGTGAATAAACCATCTTGAAAACGAAACGAAAGGGGGTTTTAACAATGATAAATAATAATTTCAGGTGGTAAATCAGCATTCTGCACCCTATGCCACAGGGTGGACGGGGGTGTGTCCAGCTCATCACTCAGTACCAGCACTCAAAGTGGCCAGAGGAGAATCAGGGTCACTACAGCTGCCAGGAAGTATGCTTATTCACTAAACTTATTCTGTACTTTTTGTTTTGTCCTTTATTAACTTCACTTGCTCTCTTGTCAAATACGACCAGCTTCTGCTGTTGCATTAATCTAAATGTAAAATCAGTTGCAGGTGGGTGGGTCCGTTTCCCCCTTAGTGTACTTTTTGTTAATTAAATTATTTAAAGTATTGAAGCAGACATTAAACTAAGAAATATTTTTTTTCCAAGTTGAAAGAAAATATAATGTTTAATTATTAACATTAAAAGCAAATACAACATTTTGAGGCTGTCAGAATCTTTTGAAGACAAAAATAAAATGGAATCCTGAAACCGAACTATGTCAAGATTGTTGTCTTTTCACTACTTTTTAAGAGAACTTTTTTCAGATAATTTATAGCACTATTTTTGCAAAAAATCACCTCAAGAGGCTGTGTGTACTTAGTGTACCAATACAGTACCCTATGCATCATTAGGTGCGGATAATAGAAAGAAAGAAAAAAAAGTTCTCGTAATTTTAATTATGTGAAAATTATGTTAAGGAAACTTTAGTAGATTAACTAACTATACATGGAGTAACAAAACTAGTAGTGCAACCCGAAAAATGGTGAATCTACATCATATTTGGAGTAAAGTGTGTAAGTAATATAACTTTTTAATCTGAGCTTGAAAAAAATAATTTTATTCTCGTGAATGCTTTCATAAGTACCGCAGATTAAGTAAAATTGGATGAATTTTGATTAAAATTCTATTTTTGCTGTTGTTTTCTTTATGGATAGTATTAATTTGTCTAAATAAATTATGTGACAACAATTTGCAAAAAAATTATCTAAAAAAAAATAACTTCGTACTCAATTTTCTCAAAAACTATAAAATAAAATAAAATAATTCTGCAAAATCGACTCCAAATATGACGTAGATTCACAGGTTTCCCGCTTGTACATCGAGTTTTTTTACACGGTGATAACCATCACACTGAAGGGTTTCTCTGAAGGGTAGGCAGAGAGAATAGAACGCCACACCACTCTGTCCTGGGACACTTCCCTCGCTTCCTCCGCATTCATACATCTTCTGAAATCCCACTTGTCTCAGTTGATGTTGATTTTGCAGCTGGGGAGACGCGGCGGTGAACCTGCACCACATCAGCGCCGGTTTCGACCAGGAGGCGGCGGCCGTGGTGATGGCCCGCCTGGTTGTCTACCGGGCGGAGCAGGAGGACGGGCCCGACGTGCTCCGCTGGTGGACCGGATGCTCATCCGACTGGTAAGCACCACTCCACCGATCCTTCCGCACCGTGTTACGCATAATCTTAACACATATGCACAAGCGGGAAACCAGTGAATCTACGTCATATTTGGAAGTCGAGTTTTTGTAGATTTTTAAAATTTTATTTTAGACCCATAGTTTTGTGAAAATTTAGTACAGTTTTGCATCAAGTAATCATTTTTTTAGTCAAAATAATACTATTCATATAGTAAGATAACAAAATAAAAAAACCTACAATGCGGTGGTTTCTACTCCAAAAATACTTTCTTACAGATAATTTTTATTGCAATTTTTTTTTTCCGCCCGTATTATACAACATGCGAAAATTTATTTATATAACTCAATATCATGTAAAAACTAGATTTTTATCAAATATCGTATCCTTAAATACAGGCAAGCCTAGACTAGACTGATCTGATCTTGATTTGAATTTCCAGTGCCAGAAGTTTGGTGAATACGCTAAGGATGACCCAAACAGTTTCCGGCTGTCGGAGAATTTCAGTTCTGTACACTTCTGTCATGGTACCACTTGAGGCTGGTCCCAATTCCTGCAAGTATTCAACATTTCTCTCGATGAAACTTGCTGCTTCAGGTGGAGAGAACCTATCTTTAACAATGATAATGCCGGAATTTATATTAGAGCCACGCAGCGCTTCCCGCCAGCCACGATCCCAGGCCTAATCGGCGTCCCAATCGGTCCGGCGACACGTGGGACATTGTCTTATATAATCATTTTCATATGAAATGTTATGAAATCGATTCCAATACCCACGCGGTGCGACTCGCGGAATGGCTCTAATATAATTCTGGCTTTATTCCAATTAACATAATTATCCTATTCTTAAGAAAGTATTTGCAATACATAAATTCTTTAGGATTGATGACGCCTAAAGCTGTGAACCTTTAAAAATAGGTACTGCTGCCAAAATTACATTTAAATATTATACGTTTACTCGTATGACTTGCTGACACCAAAAATATTGCACAATGAACGAGTCTACATCGCCTGTATTATTTTTCCCTTCAAGTATTAAAAAATATAAAATAATCCCAAGCTTAATAGAGAGACGTCGTGCTTGAGATCTTGGTTGCTAGAGCCCAAACCCGCAACTTTCACATAGAAGCCAGTGTGTATACAGTTACACCATGAAGTTATATTGTATTGTTTTTTAATTTTCGCAATTCCACCGCCAATCGTTAGTAAATAAATATTGGTTCAAAAACACGGTGAAATTGTTTCTTTCTAGGCACATGCTGATGAGAGAAGACCTCACTCTGTCGCTGATCATGATTCAGCCCATCCTGTACGCCTACAGCTTCAACGGGCCCCCGGAGCCCGTCCTCCTGGACACCAGCTCCATACAGCCGGATCGTATACTTCTCATGGACACCTTCTTCCAAATCCTCATTTTCCATGGAGAGGTAAATATTTCACAGCAATTTATTCAGGCAATCTACCCTATCTATGTATGTACATAATACAATCATCTTACTGTACTGTTTTTCTTAGTCCCATTTTTTGTAATGCTGATTTTTTGTAAACGAGAACCAATATTTTTAAGACAGATTCAAAATACAAAGCAGTTATGTTATGTATTATGGAAACACTGTGTTTGTAATGGCAACACCGAGGATCTCTGTAAGTAGCAATGGATGCCAGCTGTTTTTTGGCAACAATAATAAAAGGTCCAAAATGGAATAACTGGTGCATTTCTATTATTATTAGAATATAACAAGTTATAATGCTGGAAATACTCTCTTGTCAAAAGTATATTCACTTTTACAAAATAATAACCAAATTTTTAATCTAAAAATAGTATTTTTTTGATTGAGTGATACAATCAGTTTCAGTGTGAATTTTTTATCTGCGTCTAATAAGTTCTGCGAGCCGTTAGTGGTTTACAATTTATGCTGATTTAACATAACATGTGAACAGTCAGAATAATCAGCGTGCATGCTGGAAAAGATGCCTTAATGTGGAAGAATTAGGGCAGCATGCCAGGACAACTGAATTATTGCCCGGAACGTCTGGACTGTCTAGCGTTTAATTCTCTCTATTTATCACTTCCCGGGAAAATGCCTAATTTTTGTGATTTTACTGTCCATTCATGTGGTGTTTATACACCACGTATATGTATGTTAGTGTAGGTGAGCTTGACGTGATAAATTTGTCCTCAGGTAACCCATGCCGAGGACAAAATTTTACAGTTAATATTATTTTTTAATTATTTACATACAATGGATCCATGTGTGTTTTGAATGAGATGTAAAATGATGAATTAAAAATGATAATCTGTTAGGTTGAATAATTTTGTTTATCTCTAGTCTGCCGACTTCCACTATCCAATTTAACACAGCTGTTTTGAAAACAAGTTCTTGTTTTATTGACCTGCGATGCGATTCTCTTAAGGTTTTAGACACTTCTGTGCATACGAATTCAGTACAAAATCGTATGCGCAGTTGAAAAAAGTTAACAGAATCGAAGCGCCGATGGACAAAGGGAGCATGTTGTAGAGCTTGACAGCATAATACTCATAATACCTATTCCCTCTGTCCAAAAGTAGTGCGTGTCTTTACTTGCTTCAATATTTTCTGCATTCTGGATTGTGTGGCTCTCGGAGAGGAGTTTACAGATCAATTTCAGGGTAGGGATGATGCAGGGTTGTAAGTGAATAACTGAGTGAGTGTATGTTAGTTAGAATTTTTTCGGCGTAAAGTTTCACCTGTTATTTTGTTTTATCTAGACAATAGCTCAATGGAGAGCTCTCCGCTACCAGGACATGCCGGAGTACGAGAGCCTGAAGCAGCTGCTGCAGGCCCCGGTGGACGACGCCCAGGAGATCCTGCAGACCAGGTTCCCCATGCCGCGGTACATCGACACCGAGCAGGGAGGCTCACAAGTAAGACAAACATTCTTAAGAAAAATATTGTGTTTTGCCCTGTACTTATAACATTGAACTAATTTAACAGCGCACACCAAATGGGACAATGGGAAAAGTAAGATAATGTTATAAAAGTTGGCTCGCTAATTCCCTAGAATTTCATGTGCTCTTAAATTGCTAGTTTTTTTTACTTTGCTGCCACTTTTAGTGAAAAATGACAAAAATGAGGGCTTCCCGCTTTTTTTTCCCCCTTAGAATTTATTTATTTAATAACAGGTACCTACAATGTGACAATATCTATCATTTTACATATTATCATAATAATTACATACATGGTTTTATTGCACATCAATTACAGAATTACACAGCATTATAATACTTGAATACAATTTACAGGTTTAAAAAAGCTTTAAGTACTTTGCATTTAAATATGTTCAATCAGAGGTTATAAAAAGTTCCTCTTGAATTCACCACATCTATCATTAAATACATAAATATTTAAATGTTTTTCTGTCATTGTACAGTCTTAACATGCGAGATAAGGAATTAAAGTGCGCCATGTTATTGTTAAAAGTTGGGACAAAAAATGTTTTATGTGATCTCAACCGCCGACTTGGAATATTCGGCGGTTAATAAAAGTTATATTTTCCAAGCAGTATATAGAATCAACTTTGCAATGTATTATATTATGAAGAAACATTATTAAAGAATTCTTTTTTTAAAATTAATCACGGTATTTCACGATGATTTGGAAATAACGAAAATGTTATTTCTTCTCCCTGGCTTGTTAAGGTGGTTAATTTTTTTTAAGGAATTGGATTTTCTCCATGCAATTTGACCACCAAGTCTTGCAATACTATTTATTGAGTCGGCGTTAACATTGCGGAATAACATATTAAATTATATATGTAAATACTTTGTACATTTTAGACTACTGAGTTCAGTTGAAGTCTTAAAACATGAACTGTCTATCAAAGTCCTTATTATTCTGATTTATAAAAATAATTATATATTTTTTTAATCTTTTACTAATCATCTACCTTTTACAGGCTCGCTTCCTCCTATCCAAAGTGAATCCATCTCAGACACACAACAATATGTACGCCTATGGAGGGGTAAGTTTTTATGTTTTTAATATTAAAACCGTATTCATTATCGCAATTTATTAAAGTTATATTCATATGCAGTATTTACAATTTAATTAATTGTAAAATAGTTTTGCTTTTAATTATCATGCTTTAGATTTTTTCTTAATGTTACATCAAATTTTATATTTAAAAACTAGTTCTTATTTTTATATGATAAATTGATGTCGATTTTGGCTATTGCATCAATTCAAGAATACATATCTATGGTATTTTCTACGATCAGAAATATTCACTTAAATAAAAATATTTTTAGATTGTATTTTTATGCATTTTTTATTAACTCTTCATAATGCATACATATGTGCATAATCACAAGCATGTATGCTTTCTTTTTGTATGTATTTTTTATAAATAATATATATATATTCTTACATTATGCAGTGTCTAAACTATTTTAATTGCATAAAAAACGTCTCCAATTTTTAAGTCTTTATATTAACAAATCAACCTATTATTATTTGAAGACTGCAATAAACAATGCCTTAAATTTTATTTATTAAAAAAAACTATTTAGTGCCATCATTTTCTGCATGATTTTTTATTTATTTTAAACATAAGAATAATTTGGCTATTTCTTACGCCCACTTTATGCGGGACAGAAAACTGTACAGTTTCCTGTGGAGTTTGCAAACTGTCCCGTATAAAGCGGAAACTGTACAGAATATTGAATGGTCGGCGCAACGTTTGACTGACTTGACTGTAAATGTTTAAGTGGATATTGATAAATTGAATGCTTCTAAAAACATTAAAATAAATAACACATTTATATTATTAGCTATATAAACAATTTCCTGTGTGCAAACAGGCTGTACAGTTTTCTGCACAAGAAACTGTGCAGTTTTCGGTCTTGTATAAAGTGCGCATTATGTTAAATGCAATAAAAATTTTTATCACAAAAAAAAAATAGGTATATTTTAGTATAAGAGCTTAGGTTACATAGACAAAAAAAACTTCTGTAACTGGTCTGCATGCACCTTTGGCAAGACAAGGACACAATTGCACACTTAATTTGCTGAGATCGTAAAAATCACATCTTTGAAATATATAAGATATACTCATATAATATATTCAGATAAAGGGATGTTTTTAAAATACATTGGCATACTTAACTCATTATGAGAATTTTTAACAATTATGCGCTTGTCCTGCTGAAGGTACAATATTACTACATTGTTGCATATTATAATATGTAATATTATAGTAAATGGAGACAGATTGAAGCAGGTTGAAGAATTTGTATATTTGGGAAGTATGTTTACAAGAGACGGAAATGTGGATAAGGACATTGAGAGAAGGGTTAGTGCCGGAAACAGAGTTAATGGTGCCTTGAAATCGATAGGCAAATAAGAACTTATCGAAAGAAGAAAAACTGGCAGTACACAACGGAGTTCTGGTACCAACCCTTATGTATGGTAGTGAAGCGTGGTGTTGGAAAAAGAAGGATGAAAGTAGACTGAATGCTGTTGAAATGCGATCTCTCAGGCGAATGTGTGGTAAGACTATGTATGATAGGTGTACAAATGTCGAAATTAGAGCAGAGTGCAAGGCAGATAAGCATTATCGACAAAATTAAGAAAGGGCTTTTACGATGGTTTAGTCATGTGGAGCGAATGAGTGATGAAAGAACGACTAAAAGAAGTTTAAATGCAAGTGTGCCTGGATGTAGAAGCCGAGGAAGGCCGAGAAAGACATGGCATGACCAAGTACGTCAAGTACTTGAAAGTGGTCATGTGAAAAGTCAGAATAATCGGCGTATGTGCATGAGAAGATGTACGAATGTAGAGGAAGCAAAGGAAATCTGTCAGGACAGAGTGGTATGGCGTTCTATCCTCTCTGCCTACCCTTACGGGGAAATGGCGTGATGGATAGTTAGTTAAGATATTCAAAAATCATTTTGGTCGTAATAATCTTTCAAGTAGGTCTTTCATTTTAGTTTTCAAAGAAACTGTCATATTATTTTTATACTATAGCATGTTTGTTGCCTGTATTTTAAAATGCATTTTGCTGTTTTGTTGTTTTATTAACTTATAATTTTTTTTTTCAATGATGCTGTTTCCCCCAGATGATGCCAGCCCCGAGTTCGGTAGTGTTTTTTTTTGTTTTTTTTTTACGCCTAAGTTTATTTATAAGCTTTCTTAGCATGCCGACATGTATCTGTTGCATGTAATATCATTTAATCACCTAATATTATAGTAATCATGACTTTTTGTAACATTTCGTCATATGAATTTGCAAATAAACTAAGAATCTTGTGTTTTTATTAGTGAGTGAAGAAATTTCTATGATCTCAACTGCTCTGTTTCTAAAAATTCCAATAAGTAGTTTATTTTAGTATGTAGGTACATTTAAAATAAAATTAAGAAGTCCGTTTTGATGGACCAGTAGCTCAATCACAAATGACTATCGACGTGCTAATAAGTGACGTGATAACGATTTCTCACCATGGATGTTTAACGTTTTCGCGATCACAATGGAACATCCGTTAAAACCCGATGCTTGACAACACCTAATATTAAATGTCAAAATTCAAAATATTTACGTGTCGCGACATTATACGTATAAAATAATGTTTAAATACCGCTTTAAATATGTAAAATACGCCAAAACTGTAAGTAAAGTAAAATAATTTAGTTTTATAGAGTTTTAATTGTTTGTTCACAATTTATTTATCATGCCATTTATTTGCTTTAAATCAATTTGAGAAAGCAATAAAACGAAACATTTGTCAAAGTATGCCTTTCATCTATGGTGCTTGGCAAAGCGACCGTGATATGAACGTATGTATGTTCATTGTGATCAGTCAAATGCTTACCACGTCGATAATCATTTGTGATTGAGCTACAGAAATATAAATGTGACTGTGAATGATGAATTGACACTAATTTGTAAAAGGATTGAAGATTTGTCAAATGTTACAATATGTGAATATGTATGAATTGAAACTTGCGGGTGAATATTGTTAAATGAAGGCAACTTGATTAGCCTTCTTACACTTCAGTGCCAGTCCAAGGAATCACATACCAAATATTTTATGTGAAAAATCCTATTTTTACAAAAAAGTATTCAGTTTGTACAAAGCCAGAGAGCTTTGTCTCTAGCAATGACTCGATGAGCTAAAAAAACAACAACATTTTGAATGTACAAAGCTTGTAGAGAGCACAAAACCCATGCTGGGCTGATATCAGATATTATTGATATCAGATATTATATATATTATTGATAGCCACTTAACCCAGCCAATGACAGGTCATAATAAACGCCTAGATAACCCACATTTGTTTCCAGAGTTTCTCTGTCTCTGTTGAGATGGATTATGTAGATAATAACCCAGCCAATGACAGGTCATAAGCCCTGTAAACGCCTAGATAACCCACATTTGTTTCCAGAGTTTCTCTGTCTCTGTTGAGATATCAATAATAGCTAAATAATACATCAATTATTTAGTAAATAGTAAATATCTAGTGTTAGAAATATTTTGAGAGGCCACGTTGAAAGCAAAAACAGGTAACGATGGAAAAATTCCAATGTTTTCATATGCCCGCCTCGTGGTGTAGCGTTAAGAGCGTTGGGCTGCCATGCACGAGGTCGCGGGTTCGATTCCCGATGGGGGTCAATATGAAATATTTGAATGTGATTTTCACATAAAGAGTTACATCTTGACCTCATGTAACTAATGATAAAGATTCACTGCACTTGGTGTACCAATGCAGTGCCCTATGCACCATCGGGTGCGGATAAGGGAGAGTAGAAGTATATATATTTATACATTAAATTTTGAATGTATTTATACATAGGATTTTTTTGCTCCTCCGGTGTTTTCTTTTATAAATATGTATGGTAATGGTCTTATTACTTTACAGGATGGTGGCGCTCCCGTATTAACGGATGATGTCTCTCTCCAAGTATTTATGGAGCACCTCAAGAAACTCGCTGTTTCGTCTACAGCCTAGTTACTGCTTCATGTAAAATAGTTTCAAGTTAAGCAATCAAATAAACAATTTGCAATATTCTAGCTATGAAAAACTCAGCTCTTTTTATAAAATTCAGGAATTACCAACTAAAAACATTATTATAATTTTTAGTGCAATATTAGTTGCATTAAGTCTTGGAATTTAGTTATTTTTTAATGCCAGTAAAATAATCTTATATTATAAATTTAAAATCGCGGTTCATTTGTGTTTGTCTGGAATATTGTTTTAAAAAATATATAAATCTATTTTATTTTTTCTTCAACATAAATATTGACATGTATGATTTTTTCTGTAATTAATAAAATTTATTTTATGTCATAAAACGGGTTTGTTTTATTTAAAGATTTTTCACAATGTGTAAAAAAACAAATTACAATTTAAAACATATTTATTTTTAAAAATAGACATTTATAATAGGTATACAATACATGTTAAATACAAATAAATTTAGGCCATAATTAAAAATGCAAGTACTAAACAAACAACTTTCTGAAATTTACGGAGTATCAGAATGTCATTTTTTGTAATTTGATTCATAGGAGTCACGGGAGACTTCTTATTGGAGGATATTTCTCTTATTAAAGTTTTAAACACATTTTAACAGTGATTATTTTTATTGTTAGTATTTACTGAATAGGCGTTTAAAGTGCATAAGATAAACAAATAAATTCTGATAGCAGTTACGATTGTAGCCCAAAATTTTCTGCAAATTCATTAAAAAAAGAAAACAAAACCATTAGTACAATCAATTCGAAAATTTGGTAATTAATAACCGAGGTATGATGATTTAACATTTGGATTTTGTAAAATTTTATATGCGATCTCTTCTCATAATTATTTTTTAAAATATTAATTACGCATGAATTTCCTTTGGGTAATCTTGTGAGTCACTTAACTTATTTCACGAGATCCTAGCAGCAATATGGAAGACATATTTTCTATTTAATTCTGGTATAGCATTAGCAAAAAGAGAATTAAACAGAAATACACAATTTCATTTCCCGCTACATTTGTAGATACCTAGGATATTTCTACCATGCACATTTCGTACAGCTTTAGAAAGTTAAATAGTTACCAAACTGTCCCTTTTAATGTTTATATACATATATATTATAATTCCACAAGCATTTTAAATGCTATTCATTTGTTTGTAGATATCAAACTTTAAATTGGAATTAATTATTAAGATAATGAGCCAAAATGCCCATAGTAAGTATTTACTTTATTAAATCTTTTTAATACTCATTTTCTAACATCAAATTGCTAAATATCTCCCATTTCCTGAAAAAACTCCATGTTTTGTTGTTTTGAAAATAGGTTTTACCATAATAAAACCTTAAGTTATTTGGATATCATTGTAGCAGTGTCGTATCACTGGTTGAACCAGTAGAGTTCGAGTTACATCAAAATTTGTCTTTCTGAAAATGGTTATTTAGTCGGTATTTGCAGTCATAACAATATTTATAATCTATTTTAATAAGCGTCGACAATGACATTGAGGTTGCAATAGATCGCAATCCCTTCAAGATATTCAATTCAAAAGGTTTTAACTTCCTTTATAAGCAAGCAACAGTTACTTCTACATTATTTAAATTTTAAGTACACTGCAATAACATTGTGTATATTTGCAATTTCAAAGTTTATGAGTCAAATTACTCGCAAGGAATTACCAATTTTTGGTACTTCAAACATTGATATAACAATGCCTATTTATATTACGTACTGGTTTATCCAAATTAACGAAAAAATTAATGGCCAGTACAAAATTATGCATAGGATTTGAAATTACTTTCTACTCCATTCTGGAAATATATGTTGTTTATTGATCGTTTTATGAATGACAAATTTGCATAATTTTCAACAATAAATTAATAAGACAGAGTTTGCACCAGCATGTAATAATAAATTGTTAAGAATTAAGGATTGCCATAAAAATTAAATTTGTATTAAAAAATATTAATCTCTGATGATCTTTCGAAAATTTCGAAAAGGAATACCTTCGACATTACATGTTTATAAAAATATCGACCGCAAAAAAATACTGGTTTTCTGTATATAACTTAATAATACATTTTATATTTCTTTACAACTTTATTTTTTAAAGACAAAATATTTGTATCTAGAAAGTATATTTGGTATATTATATTCTGCATAAATAATACATTAGTGCAACATAATTAACTATTCAAAACTATAGTCCATAATGGTAACTTAATTTTTAAATTTGGTCCTAAAATAGTTTTATCTAAATAGTTTTAGATACAAACGAAATATCAAATGAATAAATTCTATTGTGAAAGGTTGAAAATATGTCACGGAAGTAGTAAACGTACATTATATTTCTCAAATTAATGTTGTTAACAATAAACTCAGTAAAATAAATACATTTAACCCATCGGAATATCGGCTGCCAAAAAATGGCGGGCTAAACTATTTATACAAATCGGAAAAAAAACTTTCAAAATGCATTATTGTTTATTATGACTTAGGAGGATGCACGGGAACTGGAGGCTGATCGCTTGGCTTGGAGGCAGTTTGTGGAATCTATATGCTCCACATAGGGAGTGGATATGGTATAGTGATGATGATTTTGACATAAATTCATTAAAATTTCCAGTACACAGCAAAGATTTTACTGCAAATATTGAATTGTGGACACAGTGCAACTTTTCTCTCCGGGCAATTTTGACAGAAAAAAATATATATTCAAAATTGTGTTTTTAAAATAATCGATATTATATATTGGTTAAATAAAAAATTTAATGATAGTTATTTTAAAACAAAGTAATACATTAAATAACATGGGAATCTTTATTGTAGATAGCATAAACCAAAAACGAAACAACAACTAAGAGAAACAGTTTAAGGTAAGTCTTGATTCATGGATCAAGTCGTCAGTTGAGGAATCTGATGGACATCTTCTGTTCCACGTCTGTTCTGTCCAGGACTCGGCAGAACTCCTCGAAGGAGATGGACTGATCATTGTTGGTGTCAGCTTCGAGGATCGTCCTCTCGGCAATGCTTGTCAACTGTTCTTCGCTGAAGGAATTTATTTAAAATTAACACACTAAACATTTGTGTTAAATTTTGTCAGTTAACGGATAAAAAATGTATTCTTAGTACTTCCAAATACTTTTATAAACCGACTGTCTTTTTTGAAAATTGGTTTTAATCTTATAAAATTTCTAAGATACTATTGAAATCTTAAAGGAGGCGAGGCAAAGTGGTCACTTAAAAAAGAAAATTTAAACAAATACCAATTTGTAAATATTGCTTTCAATAAAACTTAAGTAGCTTGTGCTTGAAAATAACAATCATACTGTAGTGGATGAGATCCAAAGATCATTAGATTAATTGTCCGCAACATCAAAAACAAAAAATATTGTAAAATTCAATGTGAATTTTTGTGAAATAAAATTAACAATTACTTTGTTCTCGATTAGTAAAGAAGTGAAGTGATAAAAAAAGGATTTTGAACAAATTAGCGTCGCCCAAGTGTTACCTTATCGTATCTTTGAAACACTACCACCCCACAACACAATTAGATAGAACTGGTGTATTTGAAAACTAGATTAATTATTTACCTGAATGTTGGCTACCAACCATCATGTGCAGATAAACAATATTTCTTTACCTTTCATTCTAAGTTAAAATTGTCATATAATAGAGTTTATTTTAAGCCTGGTAAATAGTTGCATAATTAAATTATACTTGATACAGAGTGTCTTCAATATCTTTAATCCTTTAACACTGTAAAAAAATTTAATTTAGATGGTCAAAATTACCATCTTGTAAAGTTTAAACAAAAAATGAGTTTAAGGATAAACGATCCGAAACGATCCGAAAACAGGGTTAGGCGTTTTGGGTTTTAAATGTGTAATTACTTATATTTTCTATGATAAAAAAATGTTTTTTGCTACTCAACATAATGATGTTTCCTGTGATTAAAAATCTTTCTCTTAAGTACTATAAATTACGTCACAAAAAATTCGCGAATTTTATGAAAAACTCTCGAATAGCGTTGTGGCGTTTAGGCCGGCGTTTCTTTATTAGTGACACCTCATTTCTAAAAAGAATACCAGTTTATTAAAAATATATATTATTTCATCCTGTAATCAAAAATAATTGCAAAAAACAATTACGAGTTTTTCCGCAATACGTTGTCAAACAGACGCTATTTTTTTTGAAGATTTTTTCATACAAATTACTATTGTAAGATGTTTTTGTTCGAATCATAGCCGATGAAAAATTCAAAAGTCAATCGCCATAGAACGGCTTTCGGTCGGGAAGGTCACGTCCGTTGGTCCTCAAAATAAAAAATGCGAGACGTATACACAAAACACCAGTTGGTCTTCAACCATGGTGAAAAAATCAAGTCTATTTTTTTGCAGGGCGATGATGAAATATTTAATTTGATAAAAACAACATATTTAATGTTTTTTATATTATTCTGTGTCATTTTTTTCCTTGGTTCCAGCTACAAGAATCGTTATTATGCTATTACTACTTTTCCCCTTAGTCCGCACCCAACGGTACAGCAAAGAACAGTTTATATTGACCCATGTTTATTACTATGGAGAAGTGTATTCTTTATTGAGAAAATAAAACATAACATTAAAAACAAAAAATAATGCCGTCCCGATAAACCGCAATTTTTTGCCGTTTGTCATCGGGAGCCATGAAGACAAGGATGATTCAATCTTATTCTTCATTAACCAGTCCAAGGTATCGCACATGAAATATTAATATGAAAAATAACATGTAAATAAATATATGTCATCTTGACCTCTATGAATCGAACCGCGACCTCATTCACGGTAGCTAAATGGCGCTTCCCACTAAGCTTACGAGGCGGACACAAGGGAGCATATGGACTCCGCACAATTCCCGAAAATAATATATTTCTATTAGTAGAATGCCACTTAACTTTATCGTAGTTTTTTTTTAATACAATTAATTATCATCACCATACATCATTACAGAATCTTCCCGATTTAAGCAATGTGATTTATTAAATTCCGAAATGGCGGGCGCACCTTTTTTTTCATAAAATAATGTGGGGTATCGAACAATTAAAGGATTTTTTAGGGTCCTGAAATTATCGAATCTTGAGTTTTATTTTTATTCCCAAGATGCGGACGTAAACTTTTTTTTCAAATAAATGATATGATACCTAATCGTTTAAAGGGTTTTAAAGGGTCCTGATTTCGACGAATCTAGCGTTTATTTTTGTTATTCCAAGATGGCGGACGCCACTTTTTCAAAAAATGATGCCGCGGTATCGTTTAAGGGTTTTTCAGGGGCCCTGATTCTAATCTAGCGTTTTATTTTTCAATTCAAGAATGGCGGACGCCAACTTTTTTCAAAATATGATGTTGGTATCGGTTTAAAGGGAATTTTCAGGGCCCTGATTTCGAAATCTAGCGTTTATTTTTAAATCCAAGATGGCGGACGAAACTTTTTTTCAAAAATGATGTGGTATCGTTTAATGGTTTTCAGGGGCCTGATTTCGAATCTAGCGTTTATTTTTATATCCAAGATGGCGGACGTCACTTTTTTTCAAAAAATGATGTAGCGTATCGTTTAATGGTTTTAAGGGGGCCTGATTTCGAATCTAGCGTTTATTTTCAGATCCAAGATGGCGGACGCCACTTTTTTTCATAAAATGATGTCGCATATCGTTTAAAGGGTTTTCAGGGGCCCTGATTTCGAATCTAGCGTTATTTTTTTAATCCAAGATGGCGGACGCCACTTTTTTTCAAAAAATGATGTCGCATATCGTTTTAAAGGGTTTTCAGGGGCCCTGATTTCGAATCTAGCGTTTATTTTTTATTCCAAGATGGCGGACGCCACCTTATTTTCAAAAAATGATGTCGCATATCGTCTAAAGGATTTCAGGGGCCCTGATTTCGAATCTAGCGTTTATTTTTTAAATCCAAGATGGCGGACGCACACTTTTTTTTAAATAAAATGTATCCGATTAAATATTTGGGGTAAAATGTTTCAGGGGCCACTTGATTTCGATTCTAAGCGTTTATTTTTTATTCCAAAAATGGCTTGATTTTGCTTACTTTTTTTGAATTTGGATACGAGTTGTTTTTATAACTAAGTATCTAACCCCCACTTCTAAGTCTTAAGTTTATCTTGGGTAAGCAGAGAGGATAGAACGCCATAACCACTCTGTCCTTGATTTTTTTTGCTTACGTCTACATTCAACATCTTACATGAAAAATTTTAATAATTAACATGTTTTCACATACCATTTTGAAGTACTGGGTACGGAACTTGGTCAAAGAAATCCTTACCACCTCTGCTCGACGCCCACCGCGGCCTCTATTTCACATACACTTTCAATTACATATCGTTTAGCCGTTTTTCATCAGGTCCTGATCCACGAATCTCAGCGTTTATTTTTTTAATCCAAGATGGGTGACGCCACTTTTTTCTCGGCCTTGATGTGGCCTATCGATCGTTATAGGTTCATTTGCACTATCCCTCTATTTATTATCTAGCGTTTATTTTTAATCATCCATAGATGGCGGACGCCACATTTTTTTCAAAAAATGATGTTCGACAGCATTATACATTGTTTTTATTATTATACAAATTTGAACCAAACTTTGCCAGCGCTTCTAAGAAACCTATCGTTTGTTTACGGAACTAAAAATCGAACAAACATCGCAGTGACAAAGTGAAATCCTGTAACATGTAGGCCTTATTTTTTATCCGAGATGGCACTTGCACTTTTTTTTTTCAATAAATGATGAATATTCTGGGTCAGTAGCCGCCAAAGGCTCTTTTATCGGAATCAATTCTATTTACTGATCCTAAAGGGAGAGAGGAGTAAAACTTTCATAAAATGATGCATTAGTATCCGTTTTGTAGCTTTTCCTCATCCCTCTACCGTAATTTCCTCCCCCAACCCGAGTGAAAAGAGGCTATCTGAACGCTATTTATGAAAGTAAAAATATTGAAAGACCCTAATGAATGAAAGTCTCTAGAAATCGCCTTGGTTTTTAGAAAAAGTCGAAAGCCCAGGGTTATTTATTGGACAAAAGAGAATTTAATTTATACCAATAGTTTTTAGAAAAAGTTTATAGAAATATTGCTATGAAATGTATAAAATGTTTGCAGATAAGAGGGCTTAATAATGTTATGATCACTTAAACTTAAGACAAAAAGGTCATAACATAGGTTTTCTTCTTTTATAAATATTCGTTAAATATTTATTACTGTTGAATAAATATAATTATTAAAGATTGCATTAAATAAACGCTTTTTCTGAGCCTCTAAGTTTGAGAAATACGTAAATATATTGTTTGCTATTTTACGCTAAAGATTTTTTTTTTATATGAAATGAAATGTTTTTATGCACTTACTGACGAGTTGCAGTAGGCAACTCAATAAGACAAATTATTGTAAATCATATAAATGGAAAAAAATTTGAACACAATAAAAAATTGAAAGACTAAATTAAAATTGGGTATTTCAGAATACCCTCCTTGTTAGGTTAAAACTCTTAAACAGTTGCCATAAAACGAATATAATTATAAAATTTAAACTTTTATTTTTGATGTTATTGAAATCAATAAACCTATAAAATTGCGCTGACAGCAGATTTGTGAATGAATGCAATATCTACTGTAGAATTTAAAATTCCCGGGGAATATATTAGTTGAAATAGCGGTTATTAGCGTTTAAGAGTATAAATTCTGTATAACAAATCATAAATAAACTGTCTTTGGTATATGTCTACCAGGGCCTAGATTGTACCAACTATTAATTATATACAACGCAGTTTGACGCAAAAAATGTTTAGGTTTTAATGTTATATTGTAAAATTCGTTTATTCTGTGTCACGCAAAAAAATGTTTACGATGTCTGTGAAATAAGATGTATTGCGTGTACTCACCGTTTGCAGATGTAGGGAAAGATAGCGGAAAGGACAACATCCCTAAATGCGTCGTTTGCAAAAGCTCTTAGAGACACGTAAGATAAATGTGGATGTACTTTAAAATAAATAAAACTTCATAAAAAAAAAAAACTTGTTAAAAAAATAATGTTATCAGTAGATGTTTTGATAACATGTGACGTTTTTTAAATAATTTAAAATCAAACAGCTATTTAAGTAAGCAAAATTTAGTACAGTAGGTTAAGATAGGTATTTGCATAATATAATTTAAAGTCAAATAGCTAGTTCAGAAAAGCAATCTTTTGTATAAAAGGTTAATTAACTGATATCTATGGTATTAGCCATAAACTAGTTTCGTCGTAAAAACTACCTCGTCTACTCAAAGTTACACTGAAGAATCTAATAAAAAACATTTATTTTATTCTATTTTTTTATAGTATACAATAGGATTGTATTAAATTAATGCCAACTCAATTAACAAATATACACGTTACATTTGAGTTTCTCTTCTCGGCTGTTGATTTTGTTGTCCTTGTTGCTTCCTTGATGGTCGGAAGTGCGCTCCAGGACCTGCATGAACTGCAGGAAAGTATGACGCTGGTCGTCGTGGCTCAAAGCCGGCGAAGATAGGCGTGAACGACGATGCGGTAGATCGCCCAGCGGGCATTGATGGCCAGCTCCGGGATGCGTGAGGAAAAGTCCTCGCGGATGAGAGCGTGCCGCAGTCGCCGCGGTCCAGCGACGTGAAGCGCGAATACAGTCGCTCTATCTGGTTTGGGGTGATGTAAAACATTTTTGTGTTTATTTTTTTAAATGCACTTACAAATTGATTGTTATTATCTTATTCTATAAATTAATAACAAACTATAAAGAAAATAAACACCCAAGCAAAAATTTTAATCTATAAAATCAAGACTACAAATTTACTTCGAAAGGATTTATTGCCTCAAACTTGCTTTTTACTAAGTGTGATGATGCATCTCTTACTAGATCTCACCCTCCGGTAGGAAAGATATCATTAATATTTGCTGATTCTTATTATTTGATTATGAATTAATATGTAAAGAGCGCTTCAATTAGCGCAAAAACAAATCACCTACAAAACATAATAATACACTTCATATATAAACAAAGCCAATCATTTTCATAGAGGTCAATCCATCTCATTTAATTGATTCATGCTTAGTTTTATCATAAGAGATCAAGGTCTATGATATTACGCAGATTAGATAAATACGATACATACAGCCAGTTTCATCTTGAATTTGTGCAATTTCTTCCTCACGAAGTAGTAGGGACGATTTGTTTCCCATATTGCCAAGGTAATTTATTGAACAATATCGATAATTGTTTAGCTAAACAATACTTGACAGCACCCAGAATGTCACGAGTTTTTCCTGCAATTGACCATTTGACAACTGACCACAAGATAATATAGTACAAGTCAACTGACCATATAATACCAACTGACGAATTCGTGATCATAGACAAAAGAGTTCTCGTAATCTCGCACCTTCAGGATGAAACGACCTTTAATTCAAAATACCAATTTTTCGGGAATTCTCAAGTAGAACAGCAATATAACACCATCGTATTTGTTCATATCGATTTCTTATTATTTTTATAGAATTTATGTACCTTTCTGTGTTAAAATAAAATATAAAATAAATACAAAATTAAGTTTAAATGTTTTTTTTCGACTTTTATGATGATAATAAATATAGCAATATAAAAAATACAACTTTTTTTTTGAATTAGGTCGTTTTTCCATCCTGAACGTGCGATCTGTGGTCGATTGTAGACATAGACAATAGTTGTCCCAAAGTTGTGGTCATTTGACAAACTTTTTATCTTTTTTAAAACTAATATCGTATAGTAACTTCGTTTAGGACTATGAACAAATAAACTCGAGGGCCAATCTGTGTGTGGGACTGTGCTTCCAATTAGATTATCTTTGGTGCTTCCTTTTCGACGGAAGGCACTGCGTGTATGTGCCTGTCCTCTCCCTTGCGGGGTTGGTTGTTTAAGGACCCTCTTTCTTTTCTCCGTCCACTGGGTAGTCTTCTCTTGTTAATTTTGTTTGTTATTATTCCTTTTTTATTGTGTATTATGTGGAAATTATTTATTATTTTATCTGTAATGATTTTGGTTACCTACTTTTACACTGTTTTGTTTTATATGTATAGATTTGTAATTAGTATTTTTTGGGAATAAATTAAACGTTGGTATCTGGAGGGGGGTGACTTTAGATGGGCGGGGGGATATGCATTTCGAATATAGCAGAAGGTCCTGAATTTTTTGACACTAATGTTAGTGTGGAGCACTTTAACCCTTTAAATGTTGGTGACTTACCTATTGAAGATACAGATCACTTGAAGAAAGACTATTTTATAGAGCCACGTATTTACGGCATAAGAGATAATAAGGATCCCTTGAATGTTGAAGCCTTGACTAATGTAATCTATGAGCTAGGTATTATACCACTCTGTTGGCCTGTTATAACTGATCCTCATTTTGAAACCGGACGTGCCTGCCTGAAAGTTACTACAAAAATAACGACAAGGAAAGAATATTGCTCACTTTTGCTGAAAACTTCAGACAACAGTTTGTATTTAAATATCCGAAGAGAAGACCTTTATTATTAGAAGCCCCAAATGATTGTGGTTTGCAGGTATTAACATTAATTGACAGTAATTATTATTTGACAAATTATCAATTTACATTCATTATTTGAACTTATTACATTACTTGGGTTTACCAGCTAAAACTTGAGATCTCTGTTATTATGCTAATTTACCAATATGTAGATGGCAAGATTAGATTTAATATTCACATTGATATTTGATAGAAAATGGTGTGTACTACAATTCGCCCAACGTGGTTACTGTATCCTGAAGTGCATACTTGGGAAGGATGTGCATCATTTGTATCAGACTTCTTGGAGTATGAGCCTCTTAGAAAACCGGTCCTCTTGGTGAGTGATAATATTTATTATCAAATAATGTGACAGTATTTAATTGTATAAAACCTTTTCGTTTTGAAATGCCAGGCATGTCGTAAATTTAGTTTTTCTAATCAATTGATTTGAACTGTGACATTTGGGCCTGTAGAGAAACTAATGGGTAATGGCCACTCTGAATTCCTGCACCTTCAATTATTATTCCATGCAAAGTAATTATTCGAATATTTCTACTATCATTGAAGATACTTTGTTAAAAAAGATTTTATTTAAAGAAATTGAGGATTACTTATGTTAAATCAACTTTACTTTATGAAAACTGCAGGTTCTCTATACATATTTAAGATACAGGGAAAAATAAAAAAAACATGGTTAGGTACCATAGATTTGAGTCATTTAGATACATATAAGCTTCTATCGTTCATTTGTTACTAACATGAGATCACAATATTCTATAAAATACTTAAATGGTAATAATATCCACTTTAATTTGGCATCTTGTTTTCTAAAATATAATGAGAGGAACAAGTCGACAGATAAAGAATGTTGAGATTATCTACTGACATTTCTTGGTGGAATTGCATTTTAATAAATTGTGTTTTATTTATTAGATAAAGAATGTATTAATGTAACAAATTCTTATTTGATAGTAATTTTAATAATGTTAGTTTCCTTTACTATTGCGCTTTTTTGGAAGGACTTTTATGAACATTAAAAAAAAACGCAGAAACAAAAAACAGTGAATGCAAAATACTGTATGTTAATTCTATGGAATGCATTTTATAAGGAAGTCGTACATTTAAATTAAATTTACCTGTGTAACTATCATTATGACTATTAGTTTGAAAGGAATAAATCCGTTATCCGTCACATTTTAAAAAAAAACTGTTAGCTGAAGATTTTTTATTTATCAGTTGATTACTATTGTCCTTAGTAACTAAATATTTCTATGATTTTTTTGACATTGTTACCTATCAAATGAAACGGTTCACAATATCCTGTGTGAGTATAATAAATTTATTTGGATCTGTAATACAAAATTACTACACAATAAGATCACACATTAAAATTTTGACTGTACAATATCAACATAAAAAACAGAGACACCAATACTGGAAATAATTTTAATCTATATCTATATAAATTTTAACAATATTTACTAAATTTGTACTCTTTTACGCATAACAGTGTGCGTACAAAGAATTTATTTCACTATCAACATACATTAGGAAAAAACAGTTAAATCTTTATCAATATACTTTATAAGAAACCCTGAGAAATTAAAATATCTGTAATTGAGTATTACATTTACATACACTAATTTCTTATGTGTTAAGAGAATCGACAACACTGTAGTATGTAGATCTATTTTGACTGAACGTAGGTATTTGGAAGTTGACTTATTGTAATTATAAAGATCACTATTTTTAAATATAATTTTGATGTCCTGATATTTAGATAATAAAATATTTATCACATTGTCAAAGGGCATTAGCTCTTTTGATAAACTTAATAGGATACACTTGTCGAGTTTAGCGCACAACAGAGAAATGGTTTTCAGTGTTTGATCAACACTTTGAGGAATGAAAATACTACACATTATTGATCGGACAAAAACTGTAAAGCACAAAAATACTTTTTTTAGAGGCAAATTAACAGGAGTTTCAATGGTACTTAAAACTCTTTTCAAAAGTATAAACTTCTCAAGGAAGATCCATCTATTGAGCGAAGGAAAACATTTAAGAGCTCTATTGACCAAATGTTTATTATTCTATCTATCTACAAAATGTCAACAATTGACTTTCCCTGTAATGTTATCTTTGTATATTTAATTTTGGTAACATTATTCTGCAACCTATTTCCGCCTGCTTACTCTGTCTTTTATATTACCGTTTTGGTTTCTCCTCTCCGCATTTGCTTTGATATTGTTCAATAACCCTTTTAGTTGGTGAACTTGCATCCTTGTTACGCTCGGCTCTTGACAAGCCTCTAACCACTTCAGGAACTTTTCTCCATGTTCGAGTGCTTCATTTACTTCGCAGCCGAACTCATTTTCAGTGTTTGAATATTTTTCTCCGTCTTCAACTTTCGGGCGATTGTTTGGGAGAGAAGTCATTGTTATTATTATTGAACAGAAGGTTGTCTAAAACTGCTCTGACCTTTGTATTATTTTTACCTGAGTCTTTTTCACTATCTTTAAAAGGTGGTGTAACACATACTTCGGGAATTGTTTCTTCATGTTTAGGTTCTTCCAGAGAAATATTATTCACTTCTTCGGGAGGAATTGGTGTTTCAGTTTTCTCTTTAGTAAGATGTGAATATAGAATGTTCTCGTATGACTCTGTTCGAGGTTGATTGTTTAAGTCTGTGGTCAGTTTTGCATCCGGTAATCCCAGATTTCCCGTAAACTGTTTGTAATACTGCCAGAACCATGAATTTTTATTTAAGGAATCCAAAGGTGGTATTACCTGTGGTAAAGGATTTATGGATTTTTGGGAGTGAGACGAGTATTGGTCTTTGTTACTCCTACTTGATGGAATTGAGTGTGGCAGGTTGAGGGGGTTTGGAGTTGTCGGATTGTTTGCTAAACTAAGCATGGCTTGTTGTTTTTTGAACCAATACCACAGAGAATCGTCCATCGGAGTGTCTTTATACGATGTGTGACTCGATCTTGCTGATCTACTTTTTTCACCGTAAGGATCGGAATGGTGATGAGATTTGCTGCTTGATTTATGTTTTTCACTAGAAGATAGTCCTGTCGATGTAGAAATATGACTGGGTTTAGGTGAACGGATAGACCGTAAAGCTTTGGCACTAGTATTAATACTGTTAGATAGAGCACTTAGACTAGGATTAAGTTGGGCAATCAAACTTAGGTTTCGTAGCAATCTCGTTAAAGCTTAAACCGAGGTGACTTTGACCTAAAGCAGATATGCCCGAGAGGTGATTAAGTCCAGAAAGTGGGCTTATTGCACTCATAGACATGTTGGCACCGGCATCCATCTTCTGCTTATTTTCTTTGGGGATGGAAGAGTTTATTAGATCACTATTATATTTGTTCATTTCGGATATGTTCTTTGACAGCTCTAGAGTTGATCTTGTGTAAGATGAAAAATCTGAATGCAACATTTCCGGCGGTTTAACTTCGACGTCGTCTTTTTTGACTCTTGAAAGATCTAAGCCGTTTTCTTCGGTTTGTAAGGAAAGATCAGCTCCGGGATCAGGGTATTGCATGGAGCCGAGGTTGGAATTGTGCGAGTAATTTAGAACAGAGGACGCCACATCATACTTGATCCTTTTCTCTGGGATGATTTCCGTCATTCCATCGGAAGACTTATCGGTGTCGGGTGTTGAGTGCCTGGAGGACATGTAGCGGAGTTTGTCCTCGTTCTTGCACCAGCCGCGCAGAGTGGACTCGGGCACTCCGATGTCCCGTGCCACGGAAGCCTTGGATTCGCCGTCGTTGACTCGCTGTATGGCGTCGATCTTGTCACTTGCGCTGAGCGCGCGAAGTGGTCGCTTTCCCTTGCTGGTGGTTCCCAGGGTGCAAGACCCGTCTCTGAAACAAGAGTTAAATATATATGTTAAAATAGTATTAGGTATTATCAATTTGCAAAAGAAGAAAATTATGTGACAATAACATTGTAAAAGGCCTGTTCATGAATTTACATCGATAAATTATCTTAAAATAACTTTTGATTCATATTTTATAACTTATGAAAGTTAAATAAAAATGCTTTACACACATCCACTTACATGCATTTCATTACTCTGCTATTTTACTCTGCGATCTGTAACGGGCATCTACACCAGTCTGAAGATGCAGTCAATGAAGACATTAAAGAGTGAAATCGATAAATTGGTGAAATAAATATAAGTGGAATTAGTATACCAAGTACATGGGTATTTTTATTTAAAATAATTGAATCATTGTATTTCGAAAAGAATAATATTGAAAAGGGAAGTGGTATTAATTATCGAATCATTATTAATATTTTTTAACAGCCTCCGTTTCTAAAACATTCTAACATTAATATTATGTATAAGTAATGTGTAATAAATTTTTAGACCAGAGCTCGGATGATTTTCGAAAAAAAAAGTTATGAATCCACCATTTTCGGCAATGATATTTGTAACATTAATATCATTGATTCTCGGCATTATTTTCAATCTACATCATGTGACAGCAAAATAAAAATAATCCACAATTAAAGAGTACAACAAATTCTAGTGAATTGTCGTGCCAGTTTTTATTTTAATATCTTACTTTTCCGTAAAAAAATAAAAAAATCATCTTTGCGGTCACATTTTGTGTTCGCTGCTCACGGTGCGGTGCGGTGTCTATGTTATAAGGATATGGCATAACACTTTTTTTCCAGCTTTAGTGCGCTTCTTTATATCGCACAAAAAATACAAATAAAATGGAGGGCATATTATTTCTAGGTCGAAAATAATTTATTAAAAGATAAACGTTTTTTAAACATGTTTTCTTCTTACGTATGTATGTAGATAAGTATAATCCAAATATACTTAAAAATTTTAATAAAAGTTTTTAACCACGCAATCATGATTTTTGAGTTTGCAACATAAACCACGGGATCGTGAATAAAACGTTATTAGTTTTGTGGAATCCATATGCTCCACATGGGGAGGGATATGGAATAATGTATAATTAATAAAATATACGTAGGTACCTATAAAGACCGGGTAAATAACGGACTTAACAATTTTATTATTAAATAATACTATGTTGTATATTTTTATAATATCCTATATCTGTTGGCTTTCCTATGAATAAATAAATAAATTATTTTTACGATTTATTAAATTTAATAAGCGTTTCATCACTGTGAATGTTGGCACTCAAAATAATATTTATTTATACATTTACAGTCATGACCCGACTTGCTAGATATATATATCCGTGTTAAGTCGATACATAATAACAATAAATATTTTTTTTCTTGTGTTATTTTTATTTATAAACATTCTCAAGTACCCCGCCCCAGATAATCCAGTCATTGGCACTAGTTTAGTCTTTACAATAGTTTACTTCACTCTCTAAAACATTAAATATTTTAAAATAAAATATGGATTCATAACGACTTTTCCAAAACTAATTACAGATTTACGATACAGTATTAGGGATCATCGATACTATAAATGAGTCGTTTAGTATCAAAGGCGGAAATGTAGGCCTGACAAATTTTCGGCTACACAAAGTTGTATGATTGTAAACTTGGTAATATTTCCGCTTTTTTTTATCCTTTCACAATCAATGACGGCCATAAATGCTCCAAAGTCATATTTAAAGTCTGACTTTGGGATCAAAAACGGAAATCTTACCAAGTTTACTTTCATACAATTTTATGTTGCCGAAAATTTGTCAGACCGTCTTTGATACTAAACGACTCAAACATTATCGGCCTATCTTATCTCCTTACCCCTTTGGAGAAATGATGCTATGATTAGTTTTATTTATACAAATGTACATATAAACATATGAAAACCATCAATAAATTTAATGTGACACCATGCATTTTGTTCCTAACTTTGTTTAGGAAATACAAAAGATTTTTAAACCAAATCTCCAAGATTTAAGACCAAGTCATATCCATAATATCATGTATGAAATGCATAATGGTTTTCATACGACCGGGTGCATTCGAAATTTCGGCGACTGTCCATTTGGGAGACGGTCGGGTCGGTCGCCCCGAATCGTTAGCATTCGCCACGGAAGCGCCGCGCCGCGGCTGGCATTCCGCCTTCCGCCGCCCGCGCCCCTCGGGGCCCGGGCCGGGGGGCGCGAGTGGCCCCCCTCGGCAGTACGTGACGCCCGCATCAGGTACACGCGCAAGGCGACCCCCCTAGACTTATCTCGCCCCCGCAACTGGCGGCCAGGGGCAGAGGTACACAATCTTTTGCGAATTTTTGCTAATATAACAAAATAATAAAATGCCTAATAATAATATTAACCTGGTCAACATTAGAGGTGGACTAATATATAACCTAACTGGTTAATTCACGACGTTATCAAACCCCACATTAATTATTAGTAGTTATAAACTGGTAAGCGTGGTTAACAATTAACGCCCTTCTATTTCATCTAACACTTAGGTAAAAACAGTAAGCAGAAAAGAGATGCAGCGTTTATTATCCTCCGTCCTGTTTAAACCTGAAAGAATAAACACGAAGAAAAAGGATAAGACTAGCGTTACTATTAACGTATTTAACTGCATGATTTTCACTATATTCATTATTATGCTTCTGTTTCACCTAACCCTCGGACTAAATAGTGAGTAAAAAAAGGATGCACTATTTATTATCCTTCGTCTCGTTTTAACCTGTAAGAATAAACACGAAGAAAAAGGATAAGGCTTGCGTTACTGCCGTTACTGGTGATTTATTATCCCTACGTCCCGTTTTAAACACATGATAATAAATCGGTGGGAAAAGAGATGGTGATAGGTTAAACGTTACCAAATAACCAAATTCGAAGCAACTATCAGAAATCATAAACGCCGTTAAATAGTAACGCTTACCAGTAGTCGTTAATAATCTGGTAACGTATCAGTTATAACCGTTTTTGGAATTTAACGCTTTTAACCCACCTCTAGTCAACATTGGTCATAATCTCCCAAGTATATCCGATAAATTTAATAATACACAGATACATATTTATCGGATGTAGGTACTTTTCTAAAATCACGGCCGCGGCCTTTTTATACACGTTTTTTTAACAAAATGAAATTGAATTTAACCCCTATGTGGCAAAGCTAGAACATCCATCTGCTTACATGGTACCAAGTAGGTACAGTTCTTGGGTTTAAAACATCGAAGATTATGATAATTTCCTTTAAATTTTCGGATAATAATGAAAAAAGTAAGATTGTTTCTTTAAAAAATCACGATTTTATTTAAGCAGGAAATTCTATCTATTTATCTTTTGTACGTATTACAATAGAACTTAAAACTAAACCATTTAAAAAAGCAATGCTGTGTCGATAATCTACAGTTTTTCTTCAGGTAAAAAAAAACAATATAAAATATACAGTGTGATTAGCAATTTAAAAATCCAAGAAGTGAATAAGTGAATGACAAAAATAAAGTACTAAGTATTAAAAATAAAAGCTAAAAAAAAAATTCGGTACAAGTAATATGTTAATTATACACTCCCGAAGTTAACATACATAATATTGTTAAAGTATGGATAGAAGCATGAAATTAAACGAAATGACCTACTACACCCAACTTCGGTTCACTCCAGTCAACTACACGAGCGCTTGGAACTGCATAGCGATATAAATCAATAGAGCAAAGCAATTGCGATGTGATTCGTGGTCAGGGTGCTTAGCGTAAACAAACATCGAGATCGAATTCATTACTTTGTGTGGAAAATCATTGCCAGCGAAGAAATTAACGTATGCTAAGGGCAATGAATTCCACCTCGATGATTGTTTATGCTTTTTATCAAGAATTTGGTTTATTTAAAATGTAAAATAAACTTAATTGTTACGAACCCTAGGCGGTCGGCTTGGCCGATCAAAGTCCGCGGAGGGGGACAGCCTCCCCCCTCGTCCCCCGCCCCCCTCCCCGGCGGGGTGGCCGCCGCGAATAAGCAAGAGCTTACGTGAGAGCTCGGGTCAGAACTGACGGAGCGAAAATGGAGAAAAAAAAATAGAAAGCCGCCGGGGACCGCAGAGCAAGGAAGATTGAAATGGGAGAAAATGTGGAGCCGATATTTGTGTATGTACGTCTGGCACGCAAGCCACGGGGTAGGTACCTACTCGGTACCCGGCGCTTGTACCGTTACTCGGAATTGCGAAGGAGTGGGTAGGTACCTACCTACCTAGCCATCCATCTACCGTGGTACAACACTACGACATTAACTTGACCAAGGTATCGTGGCGCGAACTTAAAGTTGGGATTATGACGGGCGCCAGTGTTGCCAAATTATTTATTTATTTAAAAGATATTAAGAACATAACAGAAAAATCCAAATCATTCTTAATACAATTATAAATAATACTGTGCAATAGATGCAAAAAACAGAAAGTAACATTACAAATTAATTACAGTAGTACAGTAGTAGTAATTACAAATTAGAAAGTGCTCTCCTGACGGAAGATCCACTGTCGTGAAATAAGTCGACATCCGAGGTGATGCGATTAAGTAACAAGATTGTTCTACCAACAGGCATAACCATTGGCAGTTGGTTCTGCAATATTGGCAGGAAAAACAATCGATGCTGTCTTTGTCGAAGATAATTATCAGGTACGAACAGACCTACATCCATCAGAATTTCTGAGTTATGTATGCGACCACCAATCACCTGAAAAAAAGTGAACACCCAAATGGACGTCTCTCCTCCTCCATAATGACTGATAGCCTAGCATCCCTAGTAAAAAGTCGGATGTATCTACCCGAATTTTAAATTGAATTATTTATCGTGCGAAATTTAATTATTTATCCTCTATGGCTGCGAAATCGTGGCACCTAACCAGGGCCCAAGATAGCAGACTTTCTGAGTTTTGAGAATAGGTGTCTTAGAAGAATTTCAGGTGTGCGGTGGTTTGACTTTTTAAGGAACACAGAGGTGGGGCAACGGACACACCACCCTTTTGTATCTACTGTCATCCGGCGAAGGCGTTTCGGCTGGCTAGGCCATATACTACGTACGCCTCCCGAGAGCCTTAACCATGCTTGCCTATCGTCAAACTGCCGACGTCCGCTATGACAGTCCGTCGGCAGTTTGCGTCAGAACAGCGGGACGCGGACCTGACCTGGGAGGATGCGCGGGAACTTCGGGTCGCTTGGCATGGAGGCAGTTTGTGGAATCCATATGCTCCACATAGGGAGCGGATGTGGTATGATGATGACGAAAGCGAAATCGCTTATAAATAATCTGTTATTATTAAGGACAAGATTATATAAAAAAAATTAAAAAAACAATTAATACGTGACCCACTGGCTTTCATTCAAATAGTGGAATCTCATGCATTTTGTAGAATTTCATTTTCCATAAAAGCTGTTATGCAGCCTTGAACTTGACCTTTTTTGCATCAATATTTGAATGGTGGGGAGTATGTTTTTAATCCGTTACTATACACATGGACGAGATACGCGAACAATATTCAACCGGTATTAATTAATACTTTATTTATAAATTAAAATTTCTGTAACTGTATGAAAGTTACAATTTTCTTATGCGTGTGAGCGTCCACAAATGTTTTTGCTTTTGTCAAAAAAATTGAATATTGGGTGTTTACGACGTTGTTCCCCTCTGTTTATTATCTTTAAAAGCTAAATTTGCATGCCGCTTGCAAAAATTGATACATATATATTTATGTATTTTGAATACGCAGTCGTTCACGCTACAGTCTCATGTTGATAAAAGTGATCGCTTGCCGGCGATAATGACTCGGTATCGATCACGGGTGATCGGCGGAGCGTGGGGTTGCTATAGCAGAGGGCTAGGGCTAGGGCTAGGGCCGGGACCACGTGTGCAGGATACTAGGCAGAAGAAACATATTTCTACTATTCACCCCACGCCATGTTTAAAATTGAAACCTTCCGGGAAACGCAGAATGGTCAATCGAGAGCATTTGTCGCGGGTGAGTTCTACTACGGACTACGAGTATATTAGTATTAGTATATTGAGTCCCTGCACCAAGAACATTACACATTAGGGTGACGTGCCCAAGAATAAACTACTGCTACTACTTTTAGTTATCCTGACAAATGAAAAAAAATGCCAAAAAATACAGAGAGGATAGAACGCCATACCACTCTGTCCTGACAGACTTCCTTTGCTTCCTCTACATTCATACATCTTCTCATGCACATACGCCGATTATTCCGACTTTTCACATGTCCACTTTCAAGTACTTGTCGTACTTGGTCATGCCATGTCTTTCTCGGCCTTCCGCGGCTTCTACATCCAGGCACACTTGCATTTAAACTTCTTTTAGCCGTTCTTTCATCACTCATTCGCTCCACATGACCAAACCATCGTAAAAGCCCTTTCTTAATTTTGTCGATAATGCTTATCTCAGCCTTGCACTCTTTTCTAATTTCGACATCATACATAGTCTATACATATACCACACATTCGCCTGAGAGATCGCATTTCAACAGCATTCAGTCTACTTTCATCCTTCTTTTAATAATAATAATAGTAATAATAATAATAATAATAATAATCGGCTAACTTATAAAGCGCCATTTTTGTGAAAAATCACCCCACGGCGGGCGCTTTACAATTAAAGATACCGAGATAAGATGTTTAACTTAAGCTCCTAGCGGTAGACTATAATATTCCCTGAAACTCGAGCAGACTAGGGCAATTAGGTACATAATATATTTGAATATATCCTCGCCTCCTCCCACGTCAGGCCCGCACCCATCATCAGCCCGCCGAATACATCCGTAGGATGGGTCGATCGGTCTGCCAGGACGGTGGTATCCTCTTTCTGTTTACTTATCGTCTCCTGCGTTTTAAATATTCAGATTTTTCCCAACACACTTACACCACACTCACACACACAAACACACACATGACATAACATAACCACTGTTTTTCCTCACTTCATGTCTTCAGAAATTTGTCTTATACATTGTGTTGTCCACGTAATTGGTGTTAGGTTGTAGGTATATATTACCTCAAATTGAAAATTCTTAGTTCATTGTACCAAACATAGCACTGTGTGCACAACATTAAAATATAAATAAATGTAATTATGATTAATATTTCAATATTATACTAAAATAATATTTATTTGTGGAATCAATATTCATTAAATAGGGAGCGGATATGGAACGAAGTGATGATGATGATGAAAAGGACGAGTACCTACACAATAAAAAAAACCTTTTTTAAACCTCAACTGATGATGACAGGTCATATAAGTAGAATGAGACGTGGAACTACTAATACTGCTACTTCTTTCACTTACCCGCACCCAATGGTGCATAGGGCACTGCATTGATACATCAAGTGCTCTGAATCTTGATAATTCGTTACTATATGGCAAGATTACCAGTCTTGCGCTTCAGTGTCAGGCATGTAGACGCCCAGATATTCATATTCACATCCTAAACTTGTATGTCCTGGGTGCTTAGCATAAACAAACATCGAGATCGAATTCAGCCCTTTGTATCCAAAATCATTGCCAACGAAGAAATTAACGTATGCTAATTAATGGCAATTATTTTCCATACTAAGTCATGAGTTTGATCTCGACGTTTGTTTATGCTAAGCACCCTGAATTTTTAGGAGAGATTCGTATTTTCGTATTAATGATAATCATTAATTCAGCATTAACGTGTCATTCAGGTAGGCATCAAAATTCCAAAAATGACATATGAATGCAATATTACTCTTTAATGTCATAAAAAGCTTCGGTAAAAATATGATAATTTACCGATTGTCATCATATTCATGTAGATATATGTGCCAGAAATGCGATGTATCTACGTATCATACTTTAATAGACATTTTATTAACTAACTAACTAACCATCGTCATCCGAAGGGGTAGGCAGAGAGGATAGAACGCCACACCACTCTGTCCTGGCACACTTCTCTTGCTTCCTCCACATTCATACATCTCCTCATGCACGCACGTCGATTATTCCGACTTCTTACATGCCCACTTTCAAGCACTTGTTTTACTTGATCATGCCATGTCTTTCTCGGCCTTCCTCGACTTCTACATCCAGGCACAGTCGCATCATATATTTTTTTAGATGTTCTTTCATCATCCATTCGCTCTACATGACCAAACCAACGTAAAAGACCTTTCTTAATTTTGTCGATAATGCTTATCTCAGCCTTGCATTCTGCTCTAATTTCAACATTAGTGCACCTATCATACATAGTTTTACCACACATTCGCCTGAGAGATCGCATTTCAACTGCATTCAATTTACTTTCATCCTTATTTTTCCAACTCCATGCTTCGCTTCCATACATAAGGGTTGGTACCAGAACTCTATTGTGCACTGCCAATTTAGCCTCTTTTGATAAGCACTTATTAGATACTACCGACTTTAAGGCACCATTAATTCTGTTACCTGGCACTAACCCTCCTTTCAATGTCCTTGTCCATATTTCCATCCCTAGTGAACATGCTTCCCAGATATACAAATTCTTCCACTTGTTTCAAGCTATCGCCATTTACTACGATCTTACACTTAGTCATATTCACATTTCTTTCAAAAACCATCACATTCGACTTTTCCACATTCATTAATAGATCACTCTCCTTGCACACATCGTAAACCTTTGTAACCAAGGACTGCAATTCTTCTTCGCTCTCAGCAAGAAGCACTGCGTCATCGGCGTACAAAAGGCAACTAACAATCATACCACTCATTCTCGCGCCCACGCCCATATTTTTCAACTCTTTCATACATTTATCCATGTATATGTTAAACAACCATGGTGACATCACACATCCCTGTTTGACTCCTTTAGGGATGTCAAACCACGACGTGAATGACCCATTTACCCTTACACACGCTACACTGTCTTTGTACAAGGAAGCAATAGCGCGGACAAGGTTATCGTTCACTCCATACTCAGATAAGGCCATCCATAGCTTATTCCTATCAACACGATCAAATGCTTTTTGCAAGTCAACAAAAGCGCAGAAAAGCTTCCGGTTTTTTGCCAAAAACTTCTCCGACAAATTGCGTAACGCAAATATTTGATCCATACATCCTCTGCCATTCATAAATCCACTCTGAACATCCCATATTTTATCCTTAGTCACATTTCTTACTCTCTCAATCAATACATAGTCTTACCACACATTCGCCTGAGAGATCGCATTTCAACAGCATTCGTCAACTTAAATGCTTTAAATGCATGAATGTGAGAGAAACTAAATGCCTGTACTTTTATTGTTTTGCCTGATTTGTATTGTAAGTTCTATAAAAATCTTTAAAAAAAAATTAAATCAATTAATAGATATCCGAATGCAAGGGGTGGATTTTTTTAGATGCGTTGAAAACTTTGGTAAGGTGACTAATTAACAAGCAATTAAAACACTACACTTTGACAAACATTATCGTAATCTCCTATGACTTTGTTATTTTTAATTAGTATCAAAAAAGCATCATACTTATACAATTTACAAACGCACCATCGAAAATGATTCATGCAAAAATACAGTAAATAATAAAGTTACACAGCCCTGAAAGTATAATATTATGTTTAGTATACAATAATAAGTATTAATTGTATTAAATTACTAAAATATTTTCGAAATTAAAATTTATGGTACAGTTAATGAGGGGTTATATAAATGGGAAAAGTTATATTGGATTCAACAGGTACAGTTGTGGAAGTTATCAATAAAGTTTGGTTATGCGTGGGTAGTACCGGGTAGAACGGAACAGTTGGTAAATTGACTATCTTTTTATTATTTCGTTAAAATAACTTTTTAGGTATTGTTTTTTTTGACGTAGGCGCGAGGTGTTTTAGGATTACTAGTCATTTTATGTCAGTTTTATTTAAATAAGTATGTCAGAGTGAAAAGTGTAATTGGTTTATACCAAGACCAATAATTATGTCGACACGATGTACTTATTTGTAAGAAAAATGTATTAGAAAGAAAATTATACGCAAATAATTAAATTGTTTTGTACGTATTTTTTTATTGTGGTAAATAAATTGGGAAGTTACTAGATAATAATTGTTATTTGAAATTACACGAAATCTATTGATAGCAATAATATTACATGAAAATAATAATTTATCAGAACTACCTACATTCAAAATAAATAAAATAAAATAATTTCATTATTACATTTCGATACTAAACAAAGTATTCATTCACAGATTTATGAATGGGAAAGAGTTGTTTTGCTGCAATTCGCAATTCGAATCTGTTGGATGACGATTCTGTTAAGTTAATATTTAATCAAATGATTTGTTTGTTCCTAGAAATATGACGTGAATAAATAAATAATTTACCTGGTATTCATGGTGCCTGGTAAAAGTTCCATCTTGTTGAAGGCTCCCGGCATATCATATAACAAACATGAACTGGTCGACATTGACAACAATCACGTTAAAGTTAGTCGGACATTATTTACAACTTATCTGAATAGTGTGACACTAGAACAGTAAACAGTTTAGTCGGCACATATCGCGAGCGTGAATATATTGACAGCACGAGGAAAGTTCGTTATTGCCGCAGTAACTAATAGAGAGTTTCACTTAGTTTGTTTGTTTGCAAGGAGTCGAGACGATAATATTCGCGAGCGGAGGCGGAGAGCGGAGAGGACCTTATCTCCGCGAGTGACGAACTAGAATGACCCTCGGCCGCGGCGAGCGGCGAGTTGGCGAGTGCGGTGTCCGGTACCTTCCAGGAACTCGGGTACCTGCTCGGCGGCGCGGGGCGGGGGGCGTGCGAGCGACCGCCCCGCGAGACATTCCACGAAAAACTGCGATTATTGTAGCGACCCACGAGGCCGTGTTTACCCCCGCTTCCCCCCGCGCATAAAACGAATCATATTAAAGCGAATGAATGAAGCGGTCGGCCGGCCAATAAAAAACCGCAGTCGCAGGGTGCAATGCGCCGGTAAAAAGCGGCGGGAAAAAGTTTTCCGCGCGCGCTTCGAATATCGAATAAGTTTTTTTTTAAAGATGCCGGTGGGTGGGTGGGGGTGGGTAAATGCGGGTCTCTACTCTACCCTCTACCCAGTCGGGTTCGCGCGACTGGAGAGTGTGTGCGGATTTCCCCGAGGTGAGAGTTGAGAGTGCGGAGTGCGTCTCGCGGCGGCCCGGAGACGCAGACGATGTCCGGCGCCCGGCCTTTGTCCACTACGATCAATACCGAGAAACTAACAGGTTCGCGTGGCGGGGGGAGCCCACAACCCCGGGGTGGGTGCGGGTGGCCGAGGGGGGAAGGGCAGGGCGCCGCGCCTAAGGGATGCACGGGCGTAGCGGAGGCAGCCGCCTCGAATCGCGAGAAAAAAAAAAACGAGTAATGGAGACACGCACACAAACCTTAACAACGCCAACGAAGAAATTCACAACATAAAAGAAATACTTTTTTCTGAGAAATACTATATCTGCGAAACATTTAATGTTAGCGATCGCGTTCAAAGTTCGCCGCCCGGCGAGATTGAACAAATAATAATAATAATGCTGAGATAGCGATGTTATGGTATCGGTCTCCATGGGTATTTATTTCTGGCAACAGCGGTCACTGTAACGTCCTAATGAGGCATTTCCGCTGAGTAAATTTGTTTTCGCCCGATACCCCGCGCCCCGCACCCCGCGCCCGTGCCCCGTGCCAATATTGGGAATTCGGTTGGCATTTCGAGTTCGATCCCAGATAAGGAATACTTAGGAAAGTAGACAACAAGGGCAGGGTAATAAGTAATAGCGATACCCTTTCATGGCGGCACGTAATTCTCGGTACTGTTTTATTGTCCTTTTATAATAAACTGTAATAGATACCGTTGACATAATAATGCGGGTAGTAACTTGTACATAACAGATTTCTAATGAAATGGTTACTTCCATGTACCTAACATTATCATCATCTGTAAATTCACGGGTAACTTATTTTTATACCTGACAGGGGTTTTTTGGTTCACTTTTTCCCCATTGCTTCCCATCCCGTTCTATTTTGTTACGTTGTGAGTCATTAAAAATTATCCAAATATCAGCATTTTAGAAAATAATGAGATTTGCGTACTTGATATGTTTACATTAGTAAACGTATTATCACACCAATAGAAAATTCAAATATACCTACACAAGGGAAAAACTATTCCTAGACTTATTGTCAAATGAATTTTGGAATTTGCGTTTTTATCTTCAAAATATCAGCTTTTGTTTGCAATGCTCGATTTTTTTTGTCGATGTCAAATCATGTGAATCATAATTGTATCTACCTCTCGATTAATAATGTAAATAGATACAAGTCGACACAAGCTATCTTCGAATCCTACATTCTATCACTCGATTAATTACCCACCAAGAGGCCCCTCGGAAGAATACACAAAATAAAATCCCTGATTCTGATAAAAATGTGTTTTTTTCTATTTATTACTATTGTTTTGAGTAGGTGTATTAAAATCTCGAGAAGAGAATAATGTTGAAATAATTTAATAAAGTTATAATCCATTGATCGCTTAAGCTGCGTATGAACCGAGGTATTCAATAGGCTAAGTTGGTATTCTTTAAATTTACATACATGTTTTACAATGCATATTCATTCAATTCGTCTATATATGTGAAAAACAATCAATGTTTACTCCTTAAGATTATCTTGTCTTTTGAAGTTTAATCAGGGGGAAATGCATGGTTTCATACCATAAATCGATAACTGAAGATTATTTTGCCTCGTACAAACGAACCCTTAGACACCATGTTACTCCATAATAAAGCTTATCAATTTGTGTGGTTAAATTTCAATACCTAATTGAGTACCTACCCACGTACAACATTCAGAGGTTCCTATTGAAAATTTCTTTTCTTTCTTCGGAAGTATAAATCACAGTTCATTAGCCTCATTTGTTGATGCATTCATTTTATTTTACTTACATAAAATAATATTATTACCACCTATACAGCTATGCGTCATATTATGGCTAATGGCTTTTTTGGTTTGGTATTTGTGGATAATGTGTAATGAATAATTCTTAGAATTGGCATTATGGACTAATAAAATACGAAATTAAACAAAACGTTGATTTAGAAAATGATATTATCTATACATTAATATTCATTGGATTTAGAATGTTAAATAAGCAGCTATTTGTAATTTAATTTTTCTCTGATCAAATTAACAATGGTACCCATAAAACGATCACTTTTTCAGCATTCTTTTGGGGAAACACAAATAGGAATAAACTGTGTTGGAAAGGAAAGTGAAAATTCACAAGTAATATTTGTATCGCCATGTTACGGTCGGTGGAGTTTGCCATGTTGGACGACTATTTTTGTCCAGAATTAGATGGACTTGACATCAATGTATGTGATTCCAAGAAGATGGTGCCACATGCCACGCAGTTGGTCTAACAATAATAGTTGATCTATCAAAGAGGAGTTTGGTAATGGTGGAATCTCGAGAAACGGTCTTGCGAATGAAATGGCCAACTCGCTCATGCGATTGAACGTTGAACGCCATTGGATTTTTGAAAGGGGTTTCATGGGTTAATGTTATGTCGTTGGTGTATGCCAACGAGCGGACAATATTTAGTGAGTGGTGGAAAATTGTCTCCAAAGAACGCTGCGATCGTGGTTTTAAAACCGTGTTCTGTGTTAAATTAACAACTCAAAATAATTTTATTTTCATGCTAAATAAAATAAATAAATTTCTCCAGCTACGCCACTGGCCGCGTTCTTGTGTCCGCGAGAGATCTGCGCTTCAATTTTGGTTACGGTCGGGAGGTTCGATAAGGGCGGGCGGCGCGCGGTGTGGGTGGCGGGTGGGGGCGAGGAGCAGGAGGGGGTGGTCTTATGTGCTCTGGATGCTGTGGAGGGGAGGAGGTGTACAGAGGACGGGGAAGGGGGGGGCGTCCGGCCGCGCGGTTTCTAATCGCGCGTCGTGCATAATGTGTCTCTGTCCCCGGCTCGCCTCCCCGCGCCCAGGAAGATCACCCTTACCAAAAGGTCCGATCCCTCGATACCGGATCGATGCATCTCTGTTCTGTGAGTTTGACGCTTTCTGCGCGGGGCGGGCGCGGCTTGAGGGGTGGGGACCGCCCACCCTTGTCACTCCGGTACTTCAGCGCCTACACTATTATTATGGTAGCCGGCGACGTGGACTAGAGCGAAATCGTAGTCGGCACAGTGAATCGATGCCTCTGATTTGTGTGTATTTAAAAATTAAATAAAATATCAAGATACACAGCACCATTGAGTGCGAATGAGGGATAGTATTAGTAGTATAATTATAAAGAAATATTTTTTTAAAAAACACCTCACCAAGTCATAGATACAGTTTTCCCATCCTAATGATTCGTGGTGGTTTTATTATCATTCGTGCCAGAATTTCAGTCTGCCAAAATCGAGGCAACTTTCAACAATTTGTTCCATAAAAAAATTAATAATAATTGACGAATAATCGGCGTGCATTCATGAGAAGAATTATGTACGGGGAAGAAGCAAAAGTAATATGCCAGGACGTGGTTTTGGTCCAATCCTTTCTGCCTACCCTATTCGAGAAAGGATGCGTTAAGCGCACTTTATACGGACAGAAAACTGAACAGTTTCTTGTTCAGTAAAAAAAACTGTACAGTCTGTCAAAAGACAGGCTAAATATTATGATCATCAATAATTACAATCCTCGCAATCTCGTATGGGCAAGAGTTACAACGTAATACTCAGGGACAGTCACTTAAAGGTATTGGGACATCTTCGGAAGCTCCGTAGAACGGGGTTCAAGAAAAGGGTGTTCTTGAGATATGTGTAATCACACTTGCTTTTATATTTACTTAATCATTTTATTTACTTATATTCATATTTAACTTAATCATTATATGTTTACTTATAATTATATTTACTTAATTCATTGTGTGTATGGTCGACACTTAAAAAAAAAAAAAAACCAACAACAATAAGCACGATGTGAACAATTTTAAAGGGCAATTGGTCTGACCTAGGCAATATTTAAAAATATTTTTTGTATTATATTTTTATCCTTTTGTCTGTTATGTGTTCCTAACAAAAATAAAATAAAATAAAAAAATAAAAATATATTTTTTAAGTGCGATCGAAAGTTATTATCGTATCCACACAGGATATTGGTCAAATAGCTAATAATGTAAATATTTTAATTGTTTTTTACGTTTTTAAAAGCATTCAAAATACATATCACTATCTACTTAAACGTTAACATAAAAAACATTTACTGTCAGGACAGCTAAGCCATCCAGTTTTCTGTTTATACGGGCCAGTGCGCATAGGTTTTGTTAGACTGTGTAAGATGTTCAACAAGTTACTTAAAGAGATTATGTAGGCTAGACCTCCACTGCAATCCCCCAATTATGTATCCTACATGCAGAATGTAGGAAATCGCAGTTGTAACGCGTAATACAAAGTTAATCGACATTTTAGGCGTGTTCAAATACTTGTACACAAATCTGGATTTATCCCAAGACGGTAGGTACTTATTTCGTTTTATATCCCTAACAGAGATTAGGTTGAATTCTTGTCAAATTTCAGAAATATGGAATCTCGACAGCGTTTACAGGGCTTAACCCAGTTAAACCAAGCCCAATGACGAGGTCATAAAGGATATTCGAGCGTTTACAGGGCTTAACCCCAGTTAAACCCAGCCAGATGACAGGTCATCACAGAGATCGAATTCGAGCGTTTACAGGGCTTAACCCAGTTAACCCAGCCAATGACAGTTCATAAGCTCTGTAAACGCTCGAATATCCATATTTCTGAATTTGAAAGAATTCTACCTCATCTCTGTAGTAAATCATTTAAATATTTTTGATAATTTACTGATTGTCATCATAGTATGTTAAATGTGGAAATTCAAAGGAATAGTATGTATGCATTTTAGGTTCATTACCAAAATGTCATGAACCTAAAATGCATACAAAAACCAACATCAATTATGAATATATGAAGAAAAGCTTAAATCAAATCAAATGGATTTGACGTTCTAAATCACAAAAGAACAAATAAGGCTCTTCAAGTAATACCAATCTTAAATGAATACCTCAACACGGGCTTTGCCAGCGAGGATTGAAAAAAATAGAGCCAATTTGCGACAAAAAAAAATTGTACTGTTGAAATAAATAAATCAAATAAATATTCATGTATATGTGCCAGAAATGCGATAAATCTACACCGATTAACATACTTTAAAAGACATATTATTAGGCAGCCAAAATACATATGCTTCAATAGTAAATCATTGCTTCACTCGGCGTCGGGACGACTACAGCGCCAGCGCAGGCGCGCGTCGCGGTGTTTCGCGACATTTATTTTCTTCCTCCCTTTTACGTATTGTTTTATGTACCTTCTACGTCCGCGTGTAACGAGTACATACACGCCGCACAGCCACACACGCGGGGTAGCTCGCACACATGCCCGCCCAGAAATAGTAAATCATGCTTCACTCGGCGTCGGGACGACTACAGCGCCAGCGCCGCGCGCGGCGTCGCGGGTTGTTCGCGGACTTTTTATTTCTTTCCCTCTCCTTTTTCGATATGGTTTGTACCTTCTACGTCCGCGTGTACGTGTACATACACGCCGCACAGCCACACACGCGGGGTGCTCGCACACATGCACGCCCACAATAGTAAATCATGCTTCACTCGGCGTCGGGACGACTACAGCGCCAGCGCCGGCGCGGCGTCGCGGGTGTTTCGCGGACTTTTATTTCTTTCCCTCCCTTTTCGATTGGTTTTGTACCTTCTACGTCCGCGTGTACGTGTACATACACGCCGCACAGCCACACACGCGGGGTGCTCGCACACATGCACGCCCACAATAGTAAATCATGCTTCACTCGGCGTCGGGACGACTACAGCGCCAGCGCCGGCGCGGCGTCGCGGGTGTTTCGCGGACTTTTATTTCTTTCCCTCCCTTTTCGATTGGGTTTTGTACTTCTACGTCCGGTGTACGTGTACATACACGCCGCACAGCCACACACGCGGGGTGCTCGCACACATGCACGCCCACAATAGTAAATCATGCTTCACTCGGCGTCGGGACGACTACAGCGCCAGCGCCGGCGTGGCGGCGCCGATCGCGGGTGTTTCGCGGCTTTTGATTTCTTTTCCCTCCTTTTCGATTGGTTTTGTACCTTCTACGTCCGCGTGTACGTGTACATACACCGCACAGCCACACACGCGGGTGCTCGTGCTCGCATCCCACACATGCACGCCCACAATAGTAAATCATGCTTCACTCGGCGTCGGGACGACTACAGCGCACGCGCCGGCGCGGCGTCGCGGGTCGCGGGTTTTCGCGGACTTTATTTCATTCCCTCCCTTTTCGATTGGTTTTGTACCTTCTACGTCCGCGTGTACGTGTACATACACGCCGCACAGCCACACACGCGGGGTGCTCGCACACATGCACGCCCACAAATTGAAGGAAAAAACAAAGGAGGGTCGGCGGGAAACGCCGAGACAAAGGATTGCCTCGTGGCCGAAATCCGGAACAACCGAAAAAACAATATCCGTGAAAATGTAGCGATAGAGCGCCGAACTAATGGACTTCGGATCTCACAGCCTCAAAGTCATAATCGTCAAATAAATCTTACAATTAATAAAAACATCACTTTTGTATTATATTCCTCAAATATTTTAATTTCAAGGCTGCGTTAAAATCATCTACAACGCTTTTCTGGGTTACTATGCCGTTGTTTGTGGACTTTGTGTTGATCGAGCCCTCAGACACGGCATAATAAGCCAGAAAAGAATTCTCTGTATTGAATTAATAACTATATTGACTTCACAAACCACCTCCAAAGTCAAGTGATATACGGCCCACTCTCCAAGTTAGTCCCGCGTCCCGCAGTTCCGACGCAAACTGCCAACGAATCGTCGACAGTGGATGTCCAGGTCGCCGAGATCCTGACGCCTAGCAAAAAATATACATAGTATTATATATGGCTCAGCCATACATGACAGTAGATACCAACGGTTGCTGCGTCCGTTGCCTCACCACTGTGTTCACAAAGTAAAACCAACGCACGCCTAGTAATTCTTCTTAGACAGCTATTCTCAAAACTCGAAAAGACTTGCCATTTTTGTGCCCTATTAAAAACAGCTTTTAAAAGTGGGTATTTTGTTTTTAACTGAGTAATCATACGACTTCCAAACAGCCTTCATACTATTTAATGCAGCGCCCGCTAATCCAAGCCGCACCCAGTTCTTTCAGTAAAAATATAAATAAATAAAAAAATAATAATTTTTGTTTGTTAGTACTAAGTTAGTCTCTCTCCGCCTACCCCTTCAGGAAATAGCACAATTAGTTTTAGTTAGTACTAGGCTGTGTATTTATATAGGTAGGTGTACCTATGTACATAATACATTTTCTAAGAATCTAAGATCTGATCAATGATGTTTTATTTTACATAGATGGGCTATTTTTTTCCGTTTCCTTGTCATGTCCTAGTCCTAGGAAGATTGAGTCAATTGACTTGTTAGAGAGAAACCGAATTATTTTAATGTATTAGATAGTGGAAGATGGATATAGTTGCCTTTTTTTCACTGCGAAATACAAATGGAACCGAACTTTTGACAGCTTTCTTTGAAATAGCTTGACTAGTGTTAACTTAACAAGTCTGAGGATCTGATTTGAAAATTTAAATTTTCCCTTCGACTTTCGGTCAATATTGGAAATTGAAAATGATTGTACAAAGCTGTTGCTAGCGGAAAATTTACTGTACCCGTAGTTTAGAGCGGTAAATATAGGATAGAAATTCATAAACCTATTGGCGTATTCATTTATTTATTTAATTACTAAATGTTTTTCTATGTCATTGTACAGTCTTAACATGCGAGATATTCTTGACTTGAAATAAGAACCTATAGCCGGTACTTCAATTCAAATTTTCACCAAAAAGTATTACGATTTTAGTCGCCACCTTTGTAAAAAAAGTAACCGTATACAAATAACAAAACCCTTTTGTTTTCGTGTTTGTCAAAGTAATCCATGTTTCTAACAAACCTTTAAGATTTTATATTCTGTTGCCTGAAAAAATTGTAATGTTTGATTAATGATTTGAAATATAAAGGTACAATTATAAGTAAAAAAGACGTTTCAGTCTATAAAACAAAGGGAGATCACAAAATGTGGATTCTCTCAAGCCTGGATGTTTCGCGATGTTGTCCTCCTCTATAATTATTAGGCATCGTAGTTTGTTAAGGTATAATACATATTGTATAGAGAACTTTGAAAAAGGAAAAAAAAAACGAAACTTGCATGGATAGTTAGTTGTGTAACCAACATGTCACCCGATGGGTTTAAGAAACACGGCAATGCAGAGCTTTTAGAGAATTTGGCACCTTGTGTTGTCCCGTGGGGTGGGTGGGGGTATGCGGGCTCAGGAGATAGCTGTTGCGTGTCGAGAGGAAACGTGATACGTGACCCGGACTTTAGCGCGAAGAGAATATAACGATATTTGAACGCCACGCCATGCCATTTAGATTTTTATTTCTAAATCTGTCGAGCCGTGGCGTTACTCCGCCCCTACAGGGTGTCACGGGCCCCTGCCGGGGGCCCGGGGGCGCTACGTGCGAGCCGGAGCAATTACTGCGTCGAATGATGGACCCTCGTCACTGGGCAGACACTGGCGTCCCCTGCTCCTCAGATCTCGAAATTGGCGGCCTCTGTTTATTGACAGCGTAAGTCTGATCATATTGCCTTCATGTAACAAATTATCTAAATTCTCTGCACTTAGTGTACTAATGCAGTCCCCGATTTATTTATCGTTTCATTACATTCATATTTTTTGCAGTTTGGAATGTTTATATTTCAGTTCTTTAGGTCTAACCCCGTGTTGAACTGAAATAGTAGGTACATGTACATATTATTTGAAAATTTTAACATATTAAACAATAACAATAGTAATAAAACTAAATTAAATTAATTCAATGACATGGAAACAAAATATAATAAAATTAAATAATAAGAAAAACAATAAACTGAACAAAAGTAAACAATGGACATAAAAATACATAAACAAAAATAAATACATTGAAATTTTGCAATAAAATGCTTCTCTTATTTAAATGAATCTGCCACCTCTTCCTCACTCCCATGCACCATTAGGTGCGGATAAGGGAAAGTAGTAGTAAAGAAGTAAGATCTCTTTAAAGTAGATTTTAATCATGTTTCAACCTACGACAGTTTTCCATCCACCCTCAATTATCGTAACGCGTCATCAATCGTTAGATGCGTCGATCACTCTCATTCTTCGTTTTCTTTTTATCCCGGCGTTGTGTTAGGCGCTAGACCCCCCCAGATGGTGCTGTCCCCCCGGCGTCCCGGCGCCCGCGACGCCGCCGTCCCGAGTCGGGGCGTCCTCTGGCGGCGCCCGCGAGTCGCGAAAACAATTACCAGCGCCTCTCACACCCGCACAGCGGAGACCGGACCGATCAGGGCTGCCAGAAATACTTTAATTTAGATCATTTTTATGTTTGCAATTTTTAAACCGCCTGTACAGGACAGGAGGATAACAACGAATTATCGAAATCATCATCATCATCAGCTCGCTAGGTGGAGCATATGGATTCCACAAACTGCCTCCAGGCTAAGAGATCGGCCGCCAGCTCCCGTGCATCCTCCCAAGTCAAGTTCACGTCTCAAGTCAATTCTCGAAAAGTATGGGTCAAATAAAAAACTATTTGACATCTCAACAGAGACTAGAAGTTTGAAAGGGAATATGGATATCTAGGCGTTTACAGGGTTTATGACCTGTCACTGGCTGGGTTAAGTGGTCACTTGATGTACTACAACATTCCCCATTTCACCTAGTATTTGATATCCATATCTGCCAATATACAGTAAAATGGCACGACGCTTCACATGCGAACACTCTCTGTCATCCATTGAGAAAATTGCTCATATTCCCTTCCAAACTTCTCGTCTCTGTTGAAAAGTCAAATTGTAATTATTAGCCCGTAATGGGTGAAATCCAATTTTTGTCTACAAGTATTAGGACACACTCAAAATGTTGTTTAAAAAAAAATTTCTTCAAAATCGACTCCAAATATGAAGTAGATTCATTAATTTACCGCTTGTACATCTAGTCTTGTTACACGGTGTATATCAACAACATACTAACAATCCTTTATGGAGCATCATATATTTATGGATTCCACAAACTGCCCTCCAAGCTAGGCCGCCAGTTTTTGTGCATATTTTTAGGTACTCTTGTACCGTAGTTTAGACGTAAACTACGATGTCTCCTGGGAATCTATGCCTGTAAACATACACAGAATGTATAAAAACTTAGATTACTAAATTGACGTCGTTAAAAGGATGCTTTTTCGCATGGCCGCGAACTTTTCTACATACAATCGTAGTTCTCGATTTTCTCCTGGGATATAGCAGCAAAGCTATGGTTTTTACACAGTTTTTAGATGTCAACAAGAAGCGTGTTTGTATCAACTGTTTTTTTATAGTATGTTAAAGGAGATAAATAAATTATTGAAAAGATAAGATGGTACAAGCACGATTCTGGTCGATATCTAAAGGGAAAAAAATCCTTATTTTTCCAGGGAGAAAATCGTGGACTGCGATTGTATAGAGAAACGGCTGCAGGTCACGTGATAGCATCCTCTTATTCGTCACAAACGCGATCTGTTTTTTTTTTCGTATTTTTTCTCAGTGCATCGATTATGCGAATAGAAAAACCCATCTCTGTTCAGATATATCCAAAATCTCAAATTGATTGTGACACCCTGTCGGCCTGACCCCCCGAATCGATATATCGTCCGTTCGGGGGCTTCGCCGTCCGCCTGAGCCGCGGCCTAGCGACCGTGCGCCCCCGCGCACGCCCGACTGAATAGTCGGCCGATAAAACAATCGAGGGCAATAATCTTAGGGGAATCTACATGTAGATATACGAATCACAACTGGGATATATCTTATAACTTTCCTTTACCGCCGAGTTGCTCAGCGGAGGACATAAGGCTCTGTAAAGACTCTAATTAATTTCATTTCTGAAAGACATACATGACAGGTGTATTGAAAAATGAATTCTCAAAAACGATGTAATTATTCCAAATGATAATCTACTAAATATGTATGTAACTAACTAACTAACCTTTACGTCATTTCCCCGAAGGGTTAGGCAGAGAGGATAGTACGCCACACCACTCTGTCCTGGCATACTTGCCTTGCTTCCTCTACATTCATACATTTTCTATACTGCCATAATATTATTATTTTATGTTTGGTAGGTACGCGATGACAAATTATAGGAATTACAGTTTATTGGGACAGCATTTTTCCTTTCTTTTTCTTTTTTTGTTTCATTACATTAATATTTTTTGCAGTTTGGAATGTTTAATAGTACATGAGTATATATTTTGAAAATTTTAACATGTTAATAATTAAAAAATGACAGTAGTAATAAAACTACATTAAATTAATTCAATGACAGGGAAACAAAATGTAAAAAAAATAAATAATAAGAAAAACAATACACTAAACAAAAGTAAACCTTGTTTTTTACAATTGTTTTATGTGACATTAAGATTTTTAAAAAAACTACTAGGTACTACTACTCTCCCTTTCCGCACCCAATGATGCATAGGGCACTGAGCTGATACACCAAGTATTTATACATGTATAAGCTGTACCTACAATTATTATTTATCTGTCTATCGGCCGACTATTTAGTTAAATGTCCGCGGGGCTCTAACTCTAACGCCTAACCCTAGCGACTAATCCCGCGGAGGGCGTCTCTACCCTCTACCCTCTACATCGTACACTTTACAAGCAACTTCCATTAGTGGACGCCATCGGACGTCCATCGCGTCTGTCGGATCTTACCAGAGCCAATCCTAGGTCTGGCCCTTCTCTCTCGTCGATATAACGTATATTGTTTCTTCGCAGGCTTAAGTGATGCCTTAGCGCACGTAAATAGTTGTTTTACTGCAGTAGCGGCTGGGTGCAAAATTTACAAGGGGTGCAAAAAACTCACCTGATTATCCATGAGTTACATTTAGATGTATGTACGTTGTACGTAGTCCACATCTATCATAACGGGTGGCGGGCTCGTTTTTCTAACTAAGTCAGTAAAACTGTGTCGTCCTAATTACTTCTCTTAGGCTCGGTTGCACCGACAAAAGTTTAAACTGACTTTAACAATTGTATTGTGTCTTGTGATAAGGTACGGCAGGGGACGTATGAAATAGTGTCTGCCAGATAGGATGATAGTGTGAGATGCACACATGCGTTCTGTCCCCTCCCCTCTTTTCCCTATTCCCCCCCACCATTGAGACCCTGACCGCGGATGCACGGATGGATGTCTGGGATGGGGGGGCCTGGCGAGGCGGGATACCGGTCTCCACACGGGTGGTTGTAAATACTAATAAATAATGATCGGGGTAGAAACTAACATCCCTACCACTGTTAATTTGGGCCGACTCTGGTTGGTTTGGGTGATGGAAACAATGACAATTATAATACATAAGCCGAGACAGTGGGGGGGGGCAATGAAAGCATTTGTTCGCGTACATAACGAAAATTCATCCGTATTTCATCACACTAACAATCTTAAAATCGCGGTTTAGCTTGTTGAAAAAATCGGTAGAGTTGGCTGGACTGAAAAAAGACTCAATAGTCTTTAAAGCAGTCTAGGGAAAGGGTGGGGCTTTGACTTTGACTTTAACTTTAACTTTTTTTGGTGCATCAAAAAAAGTAAAGTTAAAATCAAGGCTAAATTCAAACACATAATAGTTCCTTTTGCAACAAATTTTTACATACATATATTTTTTTTTAAATTTAGCCCTGACTCTAACTTAACTTTTCGATGTAACCGGCCCTTATTCACACCTATTGGTGCATAGGGAACTGCATTGGTACACCGAGCGCACGAGTGCATTATAACTATGACCTTATGACATAAAGGATAAATGGTTTGTTTCAGTTTTTTTTTACCACTTAATAATAGTTTAATTCAAGATCATTCTTCATTCGGAAATGTATGGGCGTTCAACGCACGCATTGTCCTTTAGTACCAGCAGCTGTTGCTATAAAGTATACTTAGCCATTGCGAAGCCCCTCTAAAGCTTTATAAAAAGCCAGCGTAACGGGTTTTAATCAATTTTGAATATGCGCAATCTTTATTCACTTGATAATATATTAAATATTATGTAGGTAATCAAGATACACTGCACTTGGAGTGCCAATGAAGTGCCCTATGCACCGTTGGGTGCGGATAAGGGAAAGTGATAGTGGTGTAGTATAGTAGGTACACATTTAGATATAAATTATATGATATGATAATATGTAATGTACGTAGGTAGGTACTCGCAGTAAACATATATTATGATTTCTTCTGGGATCGACCCGAAATCTTGCGTGAGATTTGTCCAGTAGATTTATGGGGCTGGGTAGGAAGGCAAGTGGGGGTGGTCGAGAATCGTAAATGTGCAAAATAAATTAATCAGAACCCCAACGTACGTAGGTATGCGCGTAGTTTAATTGACTCCAGAGTTTACAAAATGTTATTTTGCTTTGTTAAAAGTAACCATTAAACGCCGAATGATTAATAATTCTCGTCTCTGTTGAGATGTCAAATTGTAATTATTAGCCCGTAATGGGTGAAATCCAGTTTTTGTCTGCAAACACAGATAACTATCGACGTAGTTAAAAACTTGCTTACCACGTGCTAACGCTAACCATTTGACCGATCACAATGAACATACGTTCATACCACGTTCGCGTTGCCGAGCACCATAGATGATAATAAATATCGCGGCTAAACGTCAAACGTCAAATCAAGAAAGTCAACGCGCGTGTCGGATTGTTTATTATGTCGACTGCTTTTCTCAATATTTGGCTTGCCGAACGCGGCTAAATGCAATACGGCACTCGAGAAAGATTGAAAGAAGATATGTGCGAAGAAGATACATCTCGGGAAATGGCTCGCGATTTGATGCGCTCGTTTAATAATCCCGATCGATAACTTTTAACGCGTGTTCCATTGTGATCGAGAAACGTTAAAAATCCATGGTAAGAAATCGTTATCACGTCGCTTATTACCGCGTCGATAGTGATCTGTGATCGAGCTACAGGCGTTTCATGGTAGGTTGATATAATTCGGTAAGAATCTCACTTGCAATCATAAAGGTTTCTGCTAAAATGCTTAGCAATTTTCTCAATGGATGACAGAGAGTGTTCACATGTGAAGCGTCGCGCCATTTCACTGTATATATACAAGTTCTGATAATTGGCAGATATGGATATCAAATACTAGCTGAAATGGGGAATGTTGTAATACATCAAGTGGCCACTTAACCCAGCCAATGACAGGTCATAAGCCCTGTAAACGCCTAAATATCCATATTCCCTTCCAAACTTCTCGTCTCTTTTGAGATGTCAAAATGATTAATAATTTATAATTAGAATAGTCTATGCGCTTGGTAGCTGCAGAACGCGTGAAAATCAAGCCTCTTGAGGCGTTTTTACGCGGAAATAGCGCTTTAAAAATTATCCTAAAATAATGACAGAGGCGAATATCCACAGAACATATCACAGAACTCCCAGGCTTAGAAAAAATAGCATTTTATAAAATACACTACTTGCGAAATGCGATCTCTCAGGCGAATGTGTGGTAAGACTATGAATGATAGGTGTTCAAATGTCGAAATTAGAGCAGAGTGCAAGGTTGAGATAAGCACTATCGACCAAATTAAGAAAGGGTTTTTACGATGGTTTGGTCATATGGAGCGAATGAGTGATGAAAGAACGGCTAAAAGAAGTCTAAATGCAAGTGTGCCTGGATGTAGAAGCCGAGGAAGGCCGAGAAAGACATGGCATGACCAAGTGCGACAAGTACTTGAAAGTGGACATGTGAAAAGTCGGAATAATCGGCGTATGTGCATGAGAAGATGTATGAATGTAGAGGAAGCAAAGGAAGTCTGTCAGGACAGAGTTTTATGGCGTTTTATCCTCTCTGCTTACCACAACGGGGAAATGGCGTGATGTGATGGTTAGATACTTAGTTAGTTACTATTTTGTAATCTTATTTTTTTCAGGAAATCGAATCATTTCTTCTCAGGGATTCTGTGTTCCATGTTATATTGATACTTATTATGTGTACCGCCAATCGCCGATATAACCGCTACCCATTATTGTTTGTCCTGCGAGAAATGGGAAATACCGAACATTGAAACCTTTCTAGGTAAAGGATTAGTGGGCCGAATTGCAGTAAAAATGCAAACGTGACTTGGTAATTCATGCCCCACTGTTGGCTAATGTACAAAGCCATGCATGATGCCGCTCCCAGAGTATTTAAAAGAGCTTTGTATTCAGATAAACTAGCTGAAAGACGTCTCACACTTCGATCAGCTACATCTTCAGCTATAGGCAGGGTTTTAGTACCGATCCGTAATCAGCGCACAAAATTTGAGAGCGCGTTTTTGCGGTTTTGCGGCCCCTGTGGCTTGGAATGCTCTCCCACCAGAAAGTGCGCAACTGTGAGAGTGAAGTGATGTTTCGAAAGAAACTTAAGACCTATAATGTTCTCTAAATCTCTTTTGATTAATTTTGATATATGAAATTGAAAATTAATTCTACTCAAAAAATTGAGCTTTCACTCACTTTAAATTTCCCGAGCCGTTAAATTCAATATTTGATGCGCCCCTCGAGGTATATTTATACGAAAACGGCGCCATCTATAAATTTATCCATAATAATAATAATAATAATGGAGTTACAAAAACTCATAGTAGGTACAACCCGAAAACTGGTGAATCTAAGTACCCGCTTTTTTTTTCTTCGCACAAAAGTTTTCATAAGTACCGCAGATAAGGTAAAATTGCTCAAATTCTTAGTAAAACGCGATTTTTTATTTTGTTTCCTCTCTGGATAGTATTAATTTGACTAAATAAATTATATTTGAAAACAATTTGCAAAAATTCCAAAAAAATATCAACGTACTCAATTTTCTCTAAACCTATGGGTCAAATCAAAAAATTTCATTCCACTCTCCAAATTTTATGTAGATCACTGGTTTCCCGCTTTTGTACATCGAGTTTTCTTAC